>JAGFPH010008251.1:40699-55472 GCA_018207615.1 Philaenus spumarius
ACCTTTCGTATTGAAATCATACTGTACACTCGGGAGTTTTCTTCAAGGTAAAGAAGAGCCTTAAAAATTTCCGTCCAAAATTAGTAGTTGTTCCCGAATAAACTGGTCTCACTTAAATATCAAATAAAGATCATAATCATAAATAACATTTTATTTCAGAGTAAAAATCTCTAAATTTATTTATTTTAATTTAGACTTTTAACATACAGCTTGAGATGTTACCATGAAAAAGACTTTCAACAGCTTGTGTTAGCCGAGCTGGAGCAAGAAAAAATACGTCCCAGTTTTTGCATCACCACGGGCTCAATGAACGCAACACTTTCCACGAGTTTTCCTGACTATTTTTCATTTGCCTGGTTTACTCTGACTTTTCCTCACCTGCGATGATCTTATAATATAAATATCTAAGCTAAGAATCTGAGCTTAGTATATAAATCATGAGCTATATAGTAACATGTGGGCCTCTCCAGCAACATTTTCTCAAATACCTAAAACACTTCATAACACAAAATTAATTAATTTAAAATTTTAAATAAAAAATAGTCTTTGCATTTTTAATTACAGCCCTTGCGAATTTGCCAATAAAATTCTAAATAAATTATTAACAAATTTCCATAGGAAAGATGAGCTATTTCAGTGACCCTTATGGTGAGACCTACGGTCGGGAGTAGTAAATGAGCACCAATCATGGTCCCCAGAACACGTTTTGGGGAGCAACAAAAATTATATATACATCTATACATGTATATAATACGTTCGCACTCTGGCTGCCGCATTTTAGACTCGGACAAGTTCGTTAGTCAAAAAATCCAACAACCGGAAGCACGTTTTATGATCTATCTTTTGAGATTTTTCTTACTAGGAATTTTTTTAAATACTTTTTTCAGGCGAAAAACTTGAGCGGTTATCATCGACTAATTTTACTAGAAATATATGTTGGATATTATTCTGCGCACTTTGTTTTTGACCCAACTTTACAGCTCGCTTGGTTCTCCCAAAATCGATTCCAACGTAAAATACCATTAAAGGACCCGGTTCAAATCCACGTGGGACCATCTTCTGATCCGCGATTCTGTAAGCTGTGAGCGAAGCGAAGCAGTCCATAACCCGAGGCCTCAAGTTCGAAGTGCTAACTACGAGTGGAACGAGGCTGAAGGCCTCGAGAGCAAACAAATTCTAACGTATTTCTTCACACAGAGGCAGCTATTCAGCGCCTCCGTGAGTACACCGATTTCCCAAATAGTTGGTTGAAACCCTGAAAAATACGAACTTGTTTTTGGAAATTCGCTCAACTAACGTCAGCGGTTCAGCTGGGTGGTCGGATTGTTTTTGAATACTGGTTATTGGAAAATAAGAGGGTTCGCACTGTTTATACTTTTGTAAAATTTAATCGCAATACCGTCGTCCGTTACAGAGAAAATCTACTGAGACAGAGAGGTGGGCAAAGAGCGCTTTTTAGAAAGTTCAATCTTTAATTTTAAAATATTCAAATTTTCCTCAATTATATACAGTAGAACTCCAATTATCCGGATCGCCAATTATCCGGATCAGATTTGAATAGGAACATAGTCAAACGGATGCGCGACTTGGCGGCGCGGAATCGATTTAAGGTAGCAAAACAGCTGACTCTGCCTGGTATGTTCAAAAAATAATGTATTTTACAGTGATTTGGTATTGTTTGTAAATATTACGTAATGTAAACATTGTCATTGATATTGTTTTTTCATAATAAATACCGTAAATGTTCTCTATTGTGTTTTGTTTACGGTTTTTTCGAGAAAATCCAACTATCCGGATTTTTGATTATCCGGATCGGGTACGGTCCCAATTAATCCGGATAATTGGAGTTCTACTGTACACAAATTATTGTCACTCAAGAAAAAACTGTGACCCTTTTGCGCATGTTCCAGGGTGCAGGTCGACCACTAACCACTACCCCCAACCCCTACAAGAGCTTCCTAAACAATAATTTCCGTGAAAATTTGAGAGTATACAATAATCCATTTGCATTTGCTTCGTCACGGTGGTTGGAGGCCGAAAGAGCAGGAAAGGAACCCTCAAGTACACAAAATAATACTTATATAAAAATCAAATACCTTTTCATAGGAACCGTAACAACTATTCTGAATTCCTAGCAGCCGCGTGAGCTACGCGAACGAGATTAATCACGACCCTAGACAAACCAAGTCACGTGATCTTGTAAGTCAGCTGTTCGGAGTACTGTTGCAGTTCAAATGCTGCCATTGCCAGCCAATTCCTGTAATCTTCTCATATGCAACCACTCTCGAACACCATCGATCTTGACAATCAGCCAGTTCCAACGACACAACTTAAGTGAAAGGAAAATAAAGCTAAATACTTTAGTTTGATGTATTTATTTATATTTAAAAAAAAATATATTTTATTTTCAGTTGACGTAGAACGCTTATGGCGCGTTTCATAGCTTTTACCCCTTCTTCATATTGTTCAACGCTTTTCATGGGTAATACACAATTTTGGTAATTAATTTCCCTGACCAACTCACGTCGTACTTTGAAATTATTTTACTACAACATTTGAGTTAAATTTTGGTAACATAAATTCTATTGCAAACATTTCTTCCTAAGAAACGGGTGCACACACGCAAACAGTCGAAAGCAATTGGCGGCACACATAGTTCAGCGTGGCACCCATCGTTCTACGCTTGATTCGTACTTGTGTGAGCTTTTGTGGCGATGGCCGCATCACGGAAAAGACTTTTTAAAGCAAATTTTCGAAAATACTGTCGCCTACTGGCCTCCAGAATAAAGGTAACAACTATTCCTTTCATGGCTTCTCTTTAGAAAATGTTTGAAGTTTGCTGACACATAACCGAAAAGATCCCAGATGATGACGAAATGAGCTGTTATAGGTCTGAAGTATAGTTAGTTTATCGTTGACAACTGCTCAATAACTTAAAATTATGTCTTTAAATTAGTACTTATTTCACACAACTACTCACGTACGTACGTGCATTTATAAGGGTTGATTTCAGTATTTTTTCCAACCAACGTTAAGAGGGTATTACACGCTGCAGCTTGCTGAGCAGTATGCTGATAACAGCATGCTGCGCTGCAAGCTGCTCGTGTAACAGGGTACAAATGTCGTGTGCAAGCTGATATCAGCATGCTGACTAAAGGCGCGTTCACAAAGAAAGCTGGTTGCAAGTTACTTGTTTAAGGGCGCTTGCTCCCAGCGCTTGTGAATAGTTTTGAGTGTTCACAACAAAAGCTTGCAACTTTCTTTCGCGAATGTCTTCCTCGAGTGATGAAGAATTATTTTTGCTTGAAATTGTAGATTTGAAAGTTCGCCGAAAGAGAATCGGAATACATGAAATTAACCGCGGAAGAGGAAGATTTGGTGAATACCACCAACAGTTACATCAATTAAAATTGGAGAACGTAAGGTTTTTTTTTTCTTATATGAGAATGGAGTTGAGCACATTCAATTATATCCTCAAGAAAATGCAAACTACTTTGGACAAATCATGGGGAAACTGGCGTAAGCAACCAATTCATCCGGAAGAACGGCTAGTTATTTGTATGAGGTAAGTCCTCATTTTGTTTTAATAACCATTTACCATATAATAATTATATACAAATAGTTTTTTAAAACCATTATAAGACAAAAAAAATAGTTTTTTTGCTATGTGAAATTATTATAATTAAAAGAATTGCTTTCAAATAGTAATTTGTAGTTAAGTAAAGAGTACCAGGAGACCGAGCCAAAGCTCGATTATAAGCAGGGCCTAGTTCGCTCACGTCAATAACTATTATTGCAAATTTCCGTGAACATCGTTTAGGTTAGGCCTATAACATTAAACAACTAAATAAAGGGTATGTTTATTTAGCAGAAGTATTCGTTGCCATGGTAACTATAAATAGATACAACATTAGGCTTACCTCTAATGAAATACAGTTTAAAAGAAAACAGATGATTATTGTAATGGCATTGAAAACATTTGCATCAGCTGTGCTTCGTTTAAAAGAAAACAGATGATTATTGTAATGACATTGAAAACATTTGCATCAGCTGTGCTTTGTATTGTTTAAAATGGACAAATTTCACTTTTTAATTTAATAAAAAGACGTAGAAAACGAATTTTCCCAGACTGGTGACCATTTCCAATCGATTTCTCGTGGCCAAAAGCCCCATATAAAATCAAAAAATCAAAAATCCTTAGACGGAGATTCCAGATCCATTTAGCAGACAGACAATTATCTCTCGCTTTAGAAGATAAGATATAAATTTTTGCTTTTTATCTTATAAAAATGTCTGTTACAGACCATTGTAAAGGCTGACCGGCCACCAAAAGCTGAGCTGAGCTGAGCTGAGCTGACCGGAGTTAAGGCTGACCGGCCACCAAAAGCGGAGCTGAGCTGAACTGAGGGCATCGGCAATCATCTCAGTCAGCAACTTGCCTTGCATCGGTATTATCCTTCTCATATTCCGTATACAATTTTTCGCAAAGATGGTCATGTCGGAGTTGAACAGAAACATCGAATATTTGTGCCATAGTTCGGAATCTGATGATTCAGACATCGAATTTACTTATATGACATCATGTTTAGTGGTAACTTGCAAAAAAAATTGGCAAAGACTTTACTTAAAAAGGAGGAATCAGTGTGGAGAATTTAACACCCTTAAGCTAACTTGGACTACTATCTTGAGATAAATTGATTTGATTATGTAATAGTATTGGAGCGAGTAATGATCTTTTATGTATGCCTATAAAACGCAATCAAATTTGAGTTTTATTTATTTTATACAAGGACAGAGCAATGAACGTTTGTTCATAACAGAACTTTTGTCCCAAATAGGACCTTTTCTAAATACTTACGAAATCAATTCATCAACATCCATGTTCACTGCGAGTTGTCAGCGACTTGACTGCTACCAGCGCCGGATTCTTGCTCGCCGGTCGGTGCTTGTAGCAGGCGCTTGCAAGTCGGAACAAGCGTTGTCTCTGAACGCACAAACTTGATACAATGAAAACTTTTTCTCGAGCCGGCCAGCGTTTGTTAGCAAGCGCTTGCAACCAGCTTTCTTTGTGAACGCACCCAAACATCGGATCGTTTTGATATATTCAAATCAGCAAAAATCAGCTTTACGTAATGCGTTCAGTACTCCCCACATAGCAAACTTCAAATTATAGCGCTGCAAGCTAATGCGTGTAATACCCCCACTTTAGACCGTACTCTTTAGATTATTTATACAGTAAAAACATCTGGTGTGCACATCACACAACTTTCCTTACCAAAATAGATGCTGTATCAATTACCAAATTTTTCGAGCGAGAGATTGATGATACCATTTTCGAGTTAATATGAGTATCCGTTTCGAAGAAAGCGGTACTAACTTCAAAACGGTTAATCCCACGGACCTGATTTTGGTCTCAATCGATTTCTCACCCCCAAAAATGTCAAGGTCGATACCAAACACGGCTAGTTTAAAAAAAGTCATTTTTGCACCCAAAAAGGGCGTTTTTGGGGTCAATTTTTGAAAAAATGGAAAAAGTTGAGTGGGGTATCGTTTTTGACATTCTTTTGGACGCTGAATCGAATGAGACCATTTTCAAGTCGATAGGACCAGCCATTTCGGAGATACAAACAAAATAACTTGCGTTTTAGTAATAACTTTTTTCAACGAATTTTTAAGGGTATATAGCGTACATAGCGTGTTAAGGGGGTCTGAGTAGAGTATGTTAGCAAAGTTTAATCAAAATCGTTAGAGGGGTTTTGGAGTAAATACCAAAAATGTGCTAAAAACTGGTCCCACGGTAAGACACCAACTCCGATTTGCTTCAAATTTACATGGGTTAAATTGTTTACGTGTTTGAAGATATCCTGTAAATTTCAGCTTGATCCGTCCAGCCGTTTGCCCTGTGCACTCCGGACACACACACACACAGACACACAGACAGACCAATTGCCAAAAATGCATTTTTTGGACTCAGGGGGCCTTGAAACGTAAAGATATTATGAAAACTCGACATCGAATTTTTGGGTCGATCGCAATACTTACCTTACCTAGTATAGGGTAAGGAAAGTAAAAAGGGTGGTAAGTGCACGTGCTTTTTCTTATCACTTCCAATTGTGTACGAGGATTTCCTAGAATATGATTAAACATTCGTAATGCCGTATAAATCGCGTGTATAAAAGACCTAGACTAATATTTCTGGGAAAGGCTAATGAACATCTGACAGGAGGGCGGGCGTTTGACATACACTAGGCCAAGGCCGTGTTAGATTAGTCTACTGTGTAATTGTTATCATTTAGTAATTAACGCAATTGTAAGTCAGGATGTAGTCATGTACAAGTGGATGCGACCTTAATGAATGTCTGACCTTATGAAATGCGGCAACGAATCTCAATATTTAAAACGTTTCAAAATGGCGACAAAAATATTCTGTACAGTCCTTCTTCCCTATAATATATAAAAAATCCTGTCATTCACGGAAAAACCCTTCCCCCTCCATCAGTGAACCACACTCTGGTATCGTTTAACTCTTTCGTTCAGAGTAAGCCACTCTAATTACTTCAAATTATTTTTATTTTGTGTTTTTGATGAGGGAAAAATCCTCATGGACGTATAACTAAGGTGACCAGACGTCTCGCTTTAGCCAACTCTGTCCCGCAAATTTCCCAGGAGATGCCCAAATATCCCGCTTTGTTGGAATATAAGTTTTTATCTTAGAACACGAAGTTAACTATAAAGTTAACCTGCTGATCAATGGTGGGTTGAAGTTTTCACTCATTTTGAAAGCAAACAGATTCCTAACAAGAACTTGAAAACTCTCACAGAACACTTGCTTAATCTTCCTAATTGAAGAGATTAGGATTATAGCGAGAGTAATCCCGATTGATTTATTAGTGGAAGAGAGAAATTGGCAGGATAAAGAAACTGGAAAGGATAAGGTGGAGAGTAAGAGATTTAGAAGGGAAGAGACTTTACGGAAATGGCAATTCAGGTGGGATAACAGTAACAATGGTAGAGACGTATTAAGGATGTAAAGGTCAGATTGGCTGGTAAAAAGAAGACAAACCTTACATACACAATTTGTACCTGGGCATGGAAACTTTAATGGAAAATTGAAATATAATTTGGTTGAAGATTATAGGTGTGTGGAGTGGGGTATAGAGGAGACTGCACAACACGTTTTGATGGACTGTAAACGTTTTGAAATGGAAAGAGCAGAACAAAGGGAACTATATATAATAGTTATCATTTTTCCTTCTTTTTTAAAATGGAAAGAAAGGGATTGATTTTTGAACAAGGAAATTTATGATGCATGATGAGGAAGTGATACAAGGATTTGGAAAGATGAGTATTGGAATTGGAAGAAAAAGGAGGAATTAGAGAAGTAGGAAGGTGATTATGAAGAAAGAAATTTTAGAGGAGAAATGATAAAGAAGAAAAATATTTAATGATTTTTCACGCAGAGGGCGGGAAGATGAGGCGGACACTTGTTAGGGTAATTATTAAATAAAAAGTGGTACAGAAGAGGTACTGGCATGGAAGAAGGAGTTGTACTCTAGAAAAGGAAACAAATAGAGAACATCAGGAAAACGGCCTGGCATATAAGACTAAGACTTAAACCAGGGGTGGAGATGGGTCCGCGGGGCTTAAGCCCCCCCAACTAGTGCCCCTGTAGAACGGGTTCTCACACTTCTAAATATTTTTTTGACAGAGAACAAGTCTCAACTCAAGACTGAAACAGGCAATGCTTTTATCGAAGCGTAGTGTTGGTTTAACGTGTGAAGAGTTTTACGAACAAATCAAAGAGGACTCACTTTTGTTAAGTAACTTTTTGCAGAAAAGTACAGCAGTGACAACGTCAAATAAAAAAGGCAAACATAAATGTTTTTTCAGGACTCTGTGAATTTAAAAAAATAAAACACCTTTTACATAATTTAAACCAATGAACCAAATGAATTTATGAATGGGATTTACCGTCACGCATTTTCCGTCACGCTCTATTCCGTCACGAATTTTCCGTCTTCTCTACTATATGTAGTACACATGTGTATATAGCAGAGTATATAGTTTACTTGTTGCGGGCGGTGAATCGGATGTTACCGTCATGCTCTACTATATATAGAACACATGCATATATATAACAGAATATATAGTTCATTTGGTAATACCTCTGAAATGGACACTGTGCTTCCTCATTTCGTAAATTGTGTTAAAATAGTTTACTTGGTAATAACTCTGAAATGGACATTGTGCTTCCTAATTTCGTAAATTGTGTTAAAATAGTTTACTTGGTAATATCTCTGAAATGGGTGTTATGCTTCCTCATTTTGTAAGTTGTGTTATTTTTATCTTGTCACGTTTAAAATTTAAATCTAAAAAATTTTAAATAACAAACAAGATTGTCTGTATTCATGACAGTTTTCACTTCAGCAGGGTTTAAGTTGAAACAAATTGCCTAAACTCGTTCGTTTGCTCGCTTTACGATCCCCTCAAGAGGTATAGTATATATCACGTATTGGACGAGAAAATTAAAAATAAACGGTACTAGAAACTGGCACATACTTTCTCGCAAACATATTTACATTATTAACTCGTTCACTGCTAAGGACGCACATGTGAGCTTGACACTGAACACTATGAGAAGCAGCTGACGAAAAGTGCTTCGTACGCCAGCCAACCCCCATATTAGGAGTATTGAAAATACACAGTAGATTGCAGCTTCGCACGCCAACCCCCGTTTTGGGAGTATTTTCAATATACAGTGCATTGCGTGCTTCGCACGTCAACCCCGTATTGTGAGTATTGTCAATACACAGAACATTGCGTGCATCGCACGCCAACCCCCGTATTGTGAGTATTTTTAATACACAGAGCATTGTGTGCTTCTCACGCCAACTGTATTGGGAGTATTTTAAAAACACAGAGCATTGCGTGCTTCGTACGCCAACCACCGTATTGGGAGCATTTTCAATACAGAGAGCATTGCGTGCTTCGCACGCCAACCCCCGTATTGGGAGAATTTTCAATACACAGAGCATTGCGTGCTTGCGCTTTAAAATATTAGTAATTTTTACGTAGAAAGGTTCAAAAATAAAGTAATTTCTACTCCTTTACACTACCGCATAAATATAAAAAATAAAAGGTTAGCTCCTAGCGTAGGAAATTCGAAATTTGAGGAGCAGTGAACGTGTTATACATACAGACAGACAGACAGATATTTGTAAAAACCACTTTTTTTGGTCTCATGGGGTCCCAAAACTCATGGGGTCTCAACATCGATTTTTTTGAGATCACTATACTTTCTCTTTACTCTAAAAAGTATAGTGAGAAAGTAAAAATAGTCTTGTAGGTCTTTAGCATAAAACACTTTATAAAGTCAGATATTTAATGCAAAGGTTAAAAGACTAATTCAAGGTTTATTTAATTCAAAACAAACAGCAGCATTAGATTCAATAACACATGTAAATCCGCCTACCAGCCTAGACCACGTGCACAAGATTGGTAAAATTCCACTCATCTTCTATCAGTTTAGAATCCGGCAGACAGTTTGTCGACTCTTGTGACCCAGATTGCAAAGTTGACACAGCTGTTGCGAACAGACGCGACTGCCAAAACATACCACAGTACTCGTCTTTGCATTATTAAAATGTGTCTTGTAATATTAGCTACAAGCTGGCGTGGGTTTAGAACAGTCTGGGGCGGGATAGGATTTCTAGGCCGTACATTCGGTCTCTTTTTACCAGATCGGAGGTGTAGTCGGACTCGTATGCTTTATAATAACCAAAAACTTTTCAAGAATAATAAAACGCGCAAAATTCATGTCATTCACACAAAAACTCCGACATTCCTACGCATGCGTCAGAATACTCCTCACCTCGCCCCAATAAAAGTACCTGTGTGCTAAACAAAACTCTGGCCCTACTGCGCATGCGTAAGGATCCAGCTCACCGCGACAACGATCCAAGTGCATACGCGAGTATACGATAATCTGTTTGCATTTGCTTCACCGCTAGTGTAAATTATCCGCAAATATCCGCGGAGGCTGATGAGCGAAGCTGTCTAACGAAAAATGCATTTATTGCTAAGCGCGTTTCAACTACAGATTCGTCATCCTCAAGGACAATTAAACTACATCGATAAATTATAGCTTAGGAGACGAGTAAAATAGTCAGTACCGGTATGTAAAACTCTGCGTACGATTTTCTTTTTGTAAATTATTCAGGGGATGTAAATAAATGCATTCGCCTTTTTTTTCAAAAACGACATTACGTGTTAGTCAAAGGACATGTTAGTAAAATATGCTAAGACGGCGGAAGTAAAGCAAACAGTGGTTGGCTCGTATCCAAGTTCACGAGAAACGATCAGTTGCATGTTCTTCGGCTTTGGATTGTTTTGCAAATTGCAGTACAGTGTTTAAGTAAAGAAACAGACGTGTAGCGTACGTCATGACACAGTTAGTAAAAAACTGCGGGGACGAACGGTGTCCGTCATGACGCTCTGAAGGGTTAAAAACTGCCAAACTTAATTTATGCTGTGAATTTGGTCATCGTAAAGGTACCAAATGTACCGGTTAAGTATTTCTTTGCAGTCTAATTGTCAATGTAGATACATTACTAGCTGACCCGTACGGCGTTGCCCGTGGTGGTTGGTATTTTCAGTATTTTTAACGTAATTGTATTCTTTTTAAATGTTCAGTCAGTGAGTGGTATTTGGATTTTATATATATAGATCTTAAATAATAAAAGCACTATTGTCATAATAATAAAAGATCTGAAATTATGATTTTAGTAACTTTTCCCCCCAAACCCCTCCTAAAATTTCGAAATTTTCCATACCATTTCTTAGTGAGCTCCTGTGGCCCTATAGGAAGCTACATACCGAATTTCATTCCAATCCGTTCGGTTATTTTGAAGAAATCGTGATTTAATAACTTTGATCCCCCCAACCACCCCTAAAATTTCAAATTGTTTTACCCCTTTCTTAGTGAGCACCTATGGCCCTAGAGGAAGCTACATACCAAATTTCATTTCCATCCGTTCGGTAGTTTTTGAGAAATCGTGATGAGTGAGTCAGTGAGTGAGTGGTATTTCGCTTTTATATATATATAGATTTTATAAGAACGCTAATTCTTCCCCTTCTGCTACTGGGCTGTGCGAACAACACTACATCGTACAGAGGAAACGCTTTATAGTTTTTGATGAAACTTTTTTATTTACGTATTACGCGTTACCCTCCGGATAACAAGGGCTATGTGTATCGTACTTTTTTCAAATAGGGCTGAGCAGTGATTGAAAAAGTGAAAGTACTGTCGTTTATAAAGATAGGGTGGCTAAACCGTTAATGATAGACACAAACAGTAAAGTGAAGTAGTGTGTGGCATAAGTCCGCCTATTATATTGTCTTACAGTAACCGTTTTTTATGAAAAAGAGCTTTAACAAAAATTGGCGAAAACTAATTACTTCAAGAAATGTTTACAGTTAAAACACTAACAACTACTACGCTTCACAATAACACACGTTCGTCTTTTAATGGTTTCTTAAAACAATCATTTTAATCCAACGTAATTAACTTCAGTAAAATACACCCAAGAGAGGATTGAATAAGTATTTTCTTAAACCTTGTTAAGTTTCAATTTTTAAACTATCCAAAAAGTCTCTTGCGTGCTCGTACGCCACCTCTCTTTTCTCTGCAAACATATTTTATTTATAATTTCTTTTTAATATAAGTGTACAAGGTATTATAACCTCAAAGCTAATATTAAACAATATTAAGTATACAGACGTAAAAAGAGTTATGATTAAGGTTAAAAAGAACCAGCATGTCTCAGGAATACTCTTAAAGAAAAACGTAACATTAAAAATTTGAGATATACAAATCGCTTCAAAGTTTGAAATCGGTTAATATACAGGGTGTTTACAAACTCCCTGGAAATTTTTTGTGTATTTGTTCCTTAGGTCAAGGCAATCAAAAAAGTCACATAAATATGGGTCTGACATGCCTAGTTTTCTGTCTGTCCGTCTGTTTGTGTTTTTTACAAATTATTTTACAACTTGAGTACTATTTTAGATAGAAACTTCAAATTTGGCACGAACGTGTACCTTGGTAGGTCAAACAAGTGTATACAATTTCGTTACGATATCTTAAACAGTTTCAAGATGGCGGCTATTTAAAATCTTTGATGTTAAGTTTCACGAAAACCGTAATTTAAAAAAAAATGTCACCAGTAATAAAAAATTTTGAATTTTAAGACGAACAAAATTATACTTTATTTGCTACAATCGGATAATAAATAACTGAGTAATGAGACATTTACCTAATTATGTGACAACTGTACACGGCAAATTGTTGTTTAGTGCAAATTTTGTATGATATTTATTTCAGTTTTTTTCTTTATGTGGCTTCTTCTTCAATCATCTTATGACGGAGTATAAAAAAAAAGGTAATATTTTATATTATTACTATATATTATTAGACAGTGGCTTGGACACCAAAACAATGAACATTCAAATGAAATCGGTTGTTTGAAAAACACAATCAAATGTGAGAAATTATATTAAAACTAGTTCTCTAGACTAATCTGAAATACACATTCGACTACGAATTGGATTTTACTTGTCTCATAAAATGATGGTAATTTTGGGTAAATAAGAACCGTTTCATACGACGTATCAAACTAAAGGCTTTTAAGGAGAAATATTGGCACCTATGCGATGTTAAAATTACGTTTCAAAATCTGGGTTTTTTTAGGAGAGGACCGTCATGAATGTTGAATGCAGGTAAACATACCGTGAATAAAGACTATAAGTTAGAACTTCAGGCTATTATTTTTCTTATTTTTTAATATTTGTTTTAATGCTTACATAGTCTTTAGACACAGTACGTTTACCTGCATTCAAGCACTTTAAAAAACAAAAAAGCCAAAAAGTTCTAACTTATAGTCTTTAGTCACAGTGTGCTTACATTCATGGCGGTCCATTCTAAAAAAATACCCCCAAAATCTAGATAACAATTTGAAAAATGCTATTTAATTTGACCTGCCCAAAATGAAAGCACTTTTGAGCGAAGTGTACCACGTCATGCGACATATCAGAAGGGTTTTTTTAAGATAAAACTAATGGCACCGATGCAGTGATAAGATGTTATTTCAAAATCTCGGTGACAATTTCGAATGAAAGTTATTGGATTTGTACAGTTTGAATTTTACCTGTCCCACAAATTTAAGGTACTTTTGGACGAATAATTATAACGTGGAATAAATATAACGTCATGCGACTTATATATTAAATGAAAGGGTACTTTCGGGGGGGGGGGGGAATCGCATCGATGCAAAGTTAAGATGTTATTTAAAAATGTGGATGTCAATTTTAAAAAAAAAGTTATTGGATTTATACAGTTTGAAGTCTAACTGTTCCCCAAAATTATGGTACTTTTGGGTAAATAAGTACTACTTCGTGCGACATTTCAAACTAAAGCTTTGTTTTATAATATTAATTGCGCCGATTCAATGTTAAAATGTGATTTAAAAATTTGGATGACCCAACATTTTAAAGCCCTTGGATCTGTACAGTTTGAATTTTATCTTTTTCCAAAAATTATGTTACTTTTGGGCAAATACGTACCACTCCATGCGACATCAAATTAAATGTTTTTTTTTTTTTTTGCAAAATAAACAACACTAATGCGATGTTAAAATATTATTTCAAAATCCGGCCGACAATTCCAAAAAAAGTTATTGTATTTCTAAAATTTAAATTCTAACTGTCCCTCAAAATTATGGTACTTTTGGGCAAATGCAAAACAAGACGAGAACCACTCCATATGGCGTATCAAATTAAATTGCATTTAGGCCTAAAGGAAAAACTAATTGCACGAATTGTCATGTTAAAGTGATACTTCAAAATTGTGATGCAATTTTTTTTTAATGTTGGATTGGTACAGTTAATTGACTAAATTAACTAAGCCGTTTTACAAGGTTACAGCGATTTCATAATTAAAATATCGGAAATACAATTAAAATGCCGCCATTTTTGTTAGTCGTCTTAAAACCATTACCACGAGTAGCATTGCGTTTTCTTTTTATCGCAAGTTATGAGATCGCATTGGAAAAAGTTAAGAGATCCGCCCTCCCCCAACAATATGCCCACAACCCCAAAAAGTTTCAAAAAATTAGTTTCGGGGAAACGACTTTACTAATAGTCAACTGCATATGTGAATGATGTATCCCAAACACCCGGAGAAGGCTGGTAAGACAACAGTAAACGTATACATCCAATATAACGAGGTGCTACAGAGCCTGGACAGCAAACAACGCAGTCCAGTTACAAACTGAGCAATAAATACATCAGTCGATTCGCAATAGGTTTCCGTTTATCATAAACAATGGAACGATCGCTTGGTCAGTGTTAGAACAATAGCGCAAGGCTATGTACACACTTAGAACAATGTCACCTAACCTATAAAACCAAATAGATTAACTCTGGTTTCAAGGTCGACTCAAGGTCGATATTACCTCGTATTGTCTAGTCTAGACTGTCTGTCCATTGTGCTCTAATACCAGATTATAGCACAGACTTCTACCTCATTTAAGAAAATTAAACGATTGAGAAAAGTTATAGAAGTTGAGATGCACTTAAATAGGAATCGTTTATGGTCATTCGCTCAAGACGTCGGAAAATTGTAATAAATACAAAGGAGAATTTTCTAAAATAATAAGAATACCAAAACTGTGCGAAATATAATCACAAAACAGATGAAAGATAACTATACGAAATATAA
>JAGFPH010008252.1:10322-29653 GCA_018207615.1 Philaenus spumarius
TTTTTTCCAAATTCAAAATTTTTGAGTTGCAACCATTTTGATTTTTCCAAAATTGATTTCGAGTGGTTCAACCAAATACTCCCAAATTTCATTGTGTGGCATATCGTTTGGAAGGTTCCTTAATTCTAAATCCAAAAGAATAATAGGCCTACTTAATATTTTTTTAAACAGTACAGCAAAATCGGAAAACACGATTTTGTTGGTTTTTTGGCCGTCATTTTTAATCGGTTAAATATACGGATGTGCAAATTTTACCGTTGGTTTTCTCTTGAAATTCTACATCGAAATGATGTATCACATGACCACCTTCCCATTTAAAAAACAAAATTTCAATCAAGATGGCGGATGATTTTTTTGAAATCTTAATAAAATAGTATTTTACATAGAGTAGGTTTCTCAATCACATCTACCTTCAAATTTTCATTATATACGAAATATTATTCCGTCTCCAGACTTTTCAGTCAACCTGTATATAATTATGAGGAACATAAGGCAATATGTGAAGAAACACAAAAAATGGGCCAAAGTTGACCATAATTAAATGTAATATATCGGTCTAGATCAGTAACTCAAGATTATTAGAATGTAAAATAAATATTAACTTTCTAGGCTGGAGGAGTTGGTCTTGTATCTGTCGGGGCACTCCTACTGGACGACACAGAGAGGGTGTTGACATCACGACTTGTTCTATCTCCTCTACCTCAGCCGTTGTTCTATTACATAGCACTTCTGTTTATGTCTTTAGGTTTAATCCTAACATCTGTTGCAGTATTGGGTTGTTGGGGAGCCCATCTTCATAACTATTGTCTACTTGCCCTTGTAAGTATTCAGTCAGTTATTTAAATTTTGTAATAAGAAAATTGTATGATGCTAGACACTTATAAACTTTAAATGTAACGATAATTTTTGTGACAGAAATATGAGTTCGTAAAGGAGCTGTAGTAATTTCAGAAGTTTTACCTAGTACTTACACAGAAACCAGCCTATAATAATTGTTGAATTCAGAGACACAAACAAAATATCACGTAATTTTTCATTAAGGTTTTCAAGTAATTAGCTTCAATTTGTCTAATTCATTAACTGAATGTTATATGGTGTACCTAATAGAGATTGCAGCAAATGACAAAAAACACATTTTACAAAATTTAATGTAAACTATCATTATTGTCCTTTTTTATGAAATATATTGACTAATTATGTACCGTACTAGAATCTATTTAGTGAAACAAAAATAATAAAAGACATTAACCCTTTGAGGGGTGCATTATTTTACGCTTAGAGAGTAATCACGTCATACGACGGGATCCTACGTTGTTGCTCAAAGGAGTAATCACGTCATGTGACGTTCCTGGTTGCCATGGGAATGAGTTTCTATTACGACTCAGTTAGTTATTTCACCACTAGAGTGTAGGTATGTACTGTAAAAGTGTCTTTGTAGTAATAGTTGGTACTTTATTCCGCTAAAATGAGCGAGCATGACATTGTGTACATAAAACTGCCATGTCGCTTTATTTGCTTCTTTATTCTGCCCCTTGGGTTTCTCACTTTGTTTGTGAGCTGCTTGTTTTTTTATAACTGAATTTTTATACCTCGTGTCCCAAAAGCCCCCCTCCCCTATTATTCTTTTTACTAAAGGAAATAGACAGATTTGCTTTGGGAATTGTTAACATGAACAAAAATGGTGTTTTTTGGTGTATCGTAAATTTCAACCCCTCCCAAAAAGTGGGGTATTTTGGGGGCAAGTCGAAAATTTTAAATGAGAACTCCTATTGAGTGACACCTCATTTTAAAGGCCTTGATAAAAGAAGAAGATTGGCGCAAACCGGAGGTCTGTATGTTGACTCTATCCAACATAATGTCCAATCAAAGTTATAACTTTTCCCCATTTAAATAACATTGAAATGTTAAAGATGATTCATCTATTATTTTTTACAAGGATTTCATCCAATAGGTCACTTAATCTAAGTTATAAACATAGTAATTAGTATAAAAAAAAGTAAAGCTAAGCCCTCTGGAATTCCCAGGTATTGGATTTTCGGTTGACACAACCTTGCAAATACTGTGCATGTTTGTCGACTCCTAATAGTAAAAAGACCAGTACCTGGGAATTCCAGAGGGCTTAGCTTTACTTTTTTTATACTAATTACCATGTTTTATAACTTAGATTGAGTGAACTACTGGATTAAATCCTTGTAAAAACAACAGATGTATCATCATTAACATGTCAATGTTATTTAAATGGGGGAAAAGTTATAACTTTGATTGGCCATTGTGTTGGATAGAGTCAACATACAGACCTCCGGCTTGTGACAGTCTTCTTTTTTTATCAAGGCCTTTAAAATGAGGTGTCACTCAATAGAGGTTCTCATTTAAAATGTTCGACTTACCCCCAAAATACCTCGTTTTTGGAGGAGGGGTTAAAATTTATGATACTCCAAAAAACTCCATTTTTGTTCATGTTAACAATCCCCAAAGCAAATCTGTCTATTTCCATTAGTAAAAACAATAATAGGAGGTGGGACTTTTAGGACACCTGGTATTAAATAAATAACTAAATTTTTACAAGTGTTAATGTCTCATTGTTCCTAGTTTGTGAAAAAAATCATACCATATAATGTGATAACTTTTACAAAACCCAACCTCGATTTTTCAATCATTTTAAAGCAATAAATGTGTTAAAAATTATTTTAAAGTTGTAAATGTGATAAAAATGGCTATAGTAAACAATATTTAATAATTATGATTAAAACAAAAATCTTACTCTGGAAGCATGTCAAAATGTGAGATCTTCCACTCCTATGCGGAACAAATGAAATCACGTCATATGACTTGATTACTCCTCAAAAGGTTAAATTAAAAACTAGCTATGAATCCTTTTTAGAACTTTCAAATTGAACTAAACACGGTTATTTAAAACTAGCAATAATACCAATGAATACTTAAACATTTAAGTATTCATTGATAATACTGTGAAGACCAGGAAAACTGGAATTTTTAAATAACTGTCACCAATGTTAAGAAATGTTTATAAAATAATATTGTTTGACTTTAAAACTACACTACATTCCATTAAGGATTCATAAACCAATGTTAATTTCTTGAAAACAATGTCGAGTAGGTATCTGTCTCATTGTATGGATTCCTAGAATTCGGGCATGAAGAGAGTACTGTATTCTGTGTTCTCAACCCTTTAAGGAGTACATAGAGTACGGAAAATTGCACTTAAATAGTCGTGACATTCTGAAAAGTCATGTACAATTAGTGCAAAAGCAATGGTGATGTTCTGGAACGTCATTTTTAGTGTTTTGCTAGCTTTACCACTTTCATTCATTTTGATGATAATTTATTCGAATTAGTTTTGATACCAGGTTGCTGAATTGATTATGAGAAATAGTGTAATGGATGGATGAGAGTAACACCCTTTATTGAGAAGGGAGATGCTGTAGAGACCGAATAGACGCCGGGAGGTTTCAATACAAGGAGGGTTCAAAAACACAATGGGTCTGTAAAACCGCCAGGGAAAGTGTGGGGTCAGGGTAATTTAAAAAAAATGAACCTCTTAACCCTTTACACTCGAGTGTCGGGGCAGCCCAGTACCGTACTAATCCGCATGAACTCCTATGTCGGGCGAGCCCCAAACTCGTTATGATAACGTTCTTTGATTGCATTTGAACAGACGTAGTTACTTTGATGACCGCTATTGTTGAAGTTTGAGATGTGCTGCTATCTGTGGAATTTTTTTAGGACCATTTGAGTTCAGTTTCTGTGATAAATAAATCTTAGAAAATGTAATGTTTGCTGTCTTTGGCCGGTCTGTAAACAGCTGTCTGCTCTCGCCGTTGTTTGGTTCCTACATACTACGCAGGGTTTTAGTGAGCTTACGCGTTGTTTAGTTTTGTTGTACTAGATTATCGTGTGTAATTTCACAGTTTATTTTTGAATATTATTCTTTTTATAATAATAATGATTGTTGTGAAATGAAATGAACGAAGACAATGGCAGTTTGTTACAAAATGACGTTAGTGGCGACTCAACTTTTGTTTCGAACCTGAGTGATTAAAATATTACCAATCAGTTTTGAAAAAAGCTTTTCTTACTAGTTTTGATCTACATAATACTGTTGTTAAGCAATATAATAAATAGTTGAGGCAATTTTGTACAAGTTGGTGTCAAAACTAATTGTTTTCATAAAAACTCATTTTTTACAAAAAACTTGTTTTTCAATTATAATTTATTAGTGTGTCTAAAACATGGGTAAACCACTTAATTTTGTTTATAATGATATAGACAACAAAAAACAAGCAACAAATATAGGTCTTCCCATTGAAAATTTTTCCAAAATTCTTGTTTATTCCGGTTTTTTGTTACAAATTTATATTTTTTTCAATAAATAAAAATTAAAAACATATACTTGAAAATAAAAATATATGTTTTTTTTTCATACCAATCTATACTTTAGTCATAGAAGAAACTACAAAAAAAAAAAAATCAGCCTTTTATAACTGTCAGAAATACTTTTTTTGGAGTAAACATGTTACAGTGCAATATTCGCTCAAAATTAATCTGACCTGATAGCAACACTAGGTCCCCAGTAATTCGAGTGGAAAGGGTTAAAACGTGTTTTAAACCATCATAATATCACAGGAAACCTTTCAAGTTTTTCTCTGTGTAAGGTCCACTTAATCAATCTCTATTCCACGCGCCGCAGATATCGGGGGGTTACTGACTTACATATAGACAAACAGACCATAAGGAAATTACCACTAAGGACATGAACAGATGAACGTTATGTAACTGTGATGTTATATACTATTGTAAGAATTTTAAGGTTATCCGCACGAAACAAACTTGAAAATGACAACAACCTGTCACCTGTCAGTTCAGACTAGTTCCCGAAACAGCAACTTGGCTGCGCATTGTAGCTGAGGCTTCGTCCCAATGTCTCGTAGCAGAAGTCTGCATGCTTATAGTGTTCATTGGAAACGAGTGCAGACAAATAATAAACTAGTTGATTTAACAATCAATAAGTTTGGACAGAAGCCAAGAAGGTTGAATTTGTTGTTTGAAAAATAACTGATTACAAGTTTTTATTTATCTCAATAAATGTTGTGGTAGGTACTTGTAATATTGCTCTTAAAATGTTTGGTTCAATACAAAATATTTTGTAAAAAAGCACTTGTGGTTATTTAGTTTTCCTAGGCCAATTTTTTTCTTTGAGCCCAACTGCACCGTCTTACACCTACCTCCTGGCGCCCATGAGAGAGCGTGGTTTGCTGTTGAAGAATTAATGTTTCACTGTCTACGTATGAAACTGTCTTGTAGCCAATTATCTGGCTTTAGGATTACATTAGGGTTTGTGCACTATTCCCGGGTAGAACGGTTGAAACCAATCATCTGTACACTATATATAGTAGCACTCTACAGATGTTTGGACTAATTTGCGGTAAAATATGCTGAATTATATTTGTTGTTCAAACTCGGAGTGGAGTTTACAATTAATTATTCCATATGTTATTAGTTAGTTCGTAGGTTTATGTCTATGCGCGAATTTGGCATACAATTGTATACCTCCGTAGTTAAAAAAAAGTCTTTCCGAGACGGATATTTGAGATGCATCCCATACCGAGAAAAGAAAATGCTATTGTCCCGAGATTAGTACCAAGCAGCGAAAAAGATCCAACGCATCTGATGGGGTACCACATTCCTCTGCCGCTTCCCACAAAGAAGGAAATTCAATGCTACGTATGCAACAGTACAACAACAAAAGTGCTAAAGTAAAAGGACACAACCTATCAGTGCCTTGATTGTAATTTGCCGTTGTGTACATACCCTTGTTATAAAGATTTTCATACGAAAAAATATTTAATTTGTTAATTAATTTATGTTTTTAGTTTAAATTTGCCCATTTTATTTTGATTTGTGTCATAATAAATTACTTATGTTTGAGGTTTCATGAATTCAGAGAAATTTGTTTACTCCTTTAGGCATTTAGGTTTCATGGAGTCACTCCTCTCCATACAGGAGCTCATGAGTTGAAAGGGTTAAGGGTCGGCTCTAGTAAAACAGAAAGCAACCTGAGACTCCCTACAGCGGCGGTAGGTTACGCGGACATTGCTCATCCTAAATCCATTTAAAACCCGCAATTATTCAAATAGCATTTTTTTTAAATACCAAACTCTTGGGGACAAAATTCTTCATCCGAATGGCTTGGTAATTTTTCGCTATAATTAATAGTTATAACGTAAACAAATATTTAAAATCACCCTATAGCGGCGGTAGGTTACACGGACACTGCTCAGCCTAAATCCATTTAAAACCCGCAATTGTTCAAATAGCGTATTAAAAAAAATACCAAACTCTTGGGGATGAAATTCTTCATGCGAATGGCTTGGACATAAAAACATATTAAAAATCAATGTTTTAAATTGTTAATAAATATTAAACAAAATATTTTTCTTAGTTTTGAAAAAGCCATTTGCATGCATATTGACCATAGCTTTAAAATGACATATGGTTTATAATTTTCCGATCAAAAATAAAGGAAAAATTTGGATTTTAATTTAACATTGGTGTTATGGAGTGTCAGCCAACATGGCCGACAGCTAGAGCCGACCCTTAAAGTAGCTCGATAAAAAGAAATCGCTAACAGATAAATCTGGTAATCCTGAAGCCCAGGAAATGTCAAAAATTCTTTTGATTGATTTAAGAAACATGTCTTGTTTAGTTTCAAAGAAAATTAAATGAGAAATAATGGTTTATAGAGAGAAAGAAGGATGCACTTGCTCTTGAACATCGGAAATTAATCTTTCCTTTTTTACTTTAGCAATGCTTTCAATAATTTTGTTTCATTTGCAGTATGTGTTTATGCTTGTTGTACTTCTGGTTGGTGAATGCGTAGTCAGTATTTTAGCACTTCTCTGCCCGCAATACTTAGGCCTTAACTTAGATCGAGATGAACTGCAAGACACGTGGCAGCGTAACTACGGAGTGCCTGGTAGAGAACAGTATACAGCAGCTGTTGACTTGGTTCAAACTCGGGTAATTTATTTGTACTACATTATTTGAAAATTTTGTTGATACATTTCTAATAATAGAGTTCATGAATCTATTTATATAAATGGTTAAAATGTTGTTGCTACCCCTATACAATAAATATAAATTGAACTAACTTCCTACAAGCTGTAAAGCTAAAATTTTGTAATATTATTCTTAAGTGATAAAAACCATTTTCAATTGAATTACTTAAGCCAAAGTAATAAAATGGGATAACTACCATTAAAATTAAATAATAATTAAAATAGGATAGATACCCTTATAAAATAAATTTCAATACGGTACCCATATGTATAATACATTCTCTGCCACCTGCCCTGATAATATGAATCTTATTTTAACCACAAGGCATGTCAAAATTATGTTTTCATTGCAATCATAAATTGTGTGTCGCTAATTTTATCTAAATTTACATTTATATACTCAAATCAAGCAATAGCAAGCATTTCCGGGTCAAAACATTTTAAAATAAAAGCTTAGATAAATGGTAAACAAATTAACTTTTTATTCTGTACTAGTGGACCCGCCAATGCTTCGCTATTGCTATTATTTGATTTACCTAACCTACAATTATATTCAGTTTTTGATCCAAATCAGTTGTTGATCAAAATCAGCTGTTGATCAAAATCAGCTGTTTTAAGCTTTTCATACGAACAGCTGTTTTTTGTGCCCCTGATAAAAATATTTCTTCTTCTTCCTTAAGATTGACCTTCCATAAGATTAACATTGAAACTTTGAGGGCCACTGGGGCGTAGCCCTAATGTCCTAGGACCTTGGTAAATGGCCTAAAACCTTCCCTGGGTTAACCTGTGTAACTATGCAAAATTTCAAAGCAATCGGATGGACGGTTTGGTAACGCATAAAGGACAAACAGACATACATTGAATTTTATATATATAGATATGGATTTTTATTTTAGCTGAACGCTAGAAAGAAAATCAAAATCAAAATCTACTAAAACTAATTAACAAGCATATAAATAAAACATTCAACTAAACCTAGTTCCTAAATTGACTAAACACAAAGCCTAAAACTGCAACAAACAGGTTAAAAAGATAAATTCTAAAATGAAATATAAACAACAGACAAAGCAAGAAAAGTTAAATAAAACACAAAAATACATTAGTACTGCACAATTATATTACCTAATATAACAGTCCCAAAAGTCAGTTTACCGAGGAATACTACGTTTGTTATTGAAATACAGCTGTTTATCTTAGAGAGATTTATGTATGATTTGTTGGCACTACTGCTCAACATTGTTTTCCTTGTTTATTCCAGGTGTTTAATTAACAGCTAAGTTAGTTGTTGATACATTGTGTTGACATTTGCAAAGCAGCCATGAGTCGCAACCTAACAACTGAAGAACGCATTTTTCTTTTACAATGTAGGTAGAAGAGAAACAAAAATAGTGATGAAGTTATTATTTGTAGAAAGATTTCCTCAAACTCCAGCAACATTTACAAACTGAACAAACTATTTGAGACGACTGGAAGCATATATAATTTACCAAAGAGTGGGAGGCCCAGAAATGCTGCAAGTGAAGTCAGTGTAATGACTATTACCGAATCTGTTGTTCAGAGCACGAAGAAATCTCGCCGTAAAAAATCTGCTGCATTTGATATTCCATGCAGTAGTGTACATCGTATCATGAAATCATTGAAACTAAGACCTTATCCTCCACAGCTGCATTATTAGAAGATGACTTTGACAGACGTGTTAAGTTTTCTGAATGGTTTCTAATACGCTGTGAAGCAGAATACAACTTTCAAAATCACGTTCTTTGGATAGATGAGCTTCCTTTAAACTTAACAGTTGTGTCAATCGACGTAACTGTGTCTACTGGAGTGACGTGAATCCGCATGTAGTTCTTGAACAAGAACTTCCAGGAGTAACTGTGTGGGCTGGTATATGGAGTGGTGGCATCGTTGGCCCATACTTTTTCACTGTAAGACTCATACCTTACAATGTTGCAAGTAGTAATTTTTCCTGAGCTACAAAATAATCCTTTGTATGAAAATACAAACTTCATTTGGCAACAAGATGGTGCCTAATGGTAAGAGAATGTGTCAGCAATCAATTCGACGAGTGGATCGGAAGACGTGGTGCAACTGATTGGCCCCCAAGATCATGTGGTCTAACACAGTTAGACTTTTCAGTTTGGGGAATTATGAAAAATAATGTTTTGCTCAGACGCCCTTAAATTTGCAGCAACTGCGAGCTGGGATCGAAAACGAATTTCAGTGTTAAATAATAACAAAGATTTATGTCAAAACTTAGTTTCAAGTATAAATAATCCGACCACGCAGCTGAACCGCTGACGTGAGTTGAGCGAATTTCCAAAATTAAATTTATATAAGCTTTTGGATTTCAAACAACTATTTGGGAAATTGATCTACTCACGAAGGTGCTGCCAGCATGTACCAAATATATTGCCATCGGTCACCACGGTAAAAGTCTTGGATTTAATTAAGCTGGTACTTTTACGGTATTTTACGTTTTGATTGTTTTTGGGGGAACCAGATGGGCTATAAAGTCGCGTAAAAAACAAAATGTGCAGAATTATTTCGTATGTCTATTCTTGTAAAGAAAACTTCAACAAAATTTAATTCTAGTACGAAAAATCTCAAAATATTGTTACTTCCGGTCAAAAATTTTGTCTACTTCCGGTCAATTTTTTTGGCTAACGAACTCGTCCAAACGACTTAGAAAACCAACCTGTGTACTAAATTTGGACCAAATTGGACATAAAATGCGTCCGTTAGAGTGCGCACACATATATACATGTACTTCCGGTCAAAAATGTGGTCTATTTCCCGCCAATTTTTTTGGCTAACGAACTCGTCCAAGTGACTAAGACAACCAACGTGTGTACCAAATTTGGACCAAATCGGACGTAAAATGCGTCCGTTAGAGTGTGCACACATAAACAGGGTGTACAATTCCAGTGAATTGGGCGTATCTCAGACATATGTATCAAAACTACTTAGTTTTGATACATATGTCTGAGATACTGGCCACAGTTCTTGTACTTGTCCGCGGATCTTCTTCTACTCGGTCTAGCACATCTTCTTCTACGGCAACATCTTGCATAAAATTGCCAACTAAGCGACCATTAGTAGGAAACTTTCCATTTTCACACAAACTCTGATGTACCCTGGTAAAGGTTCTGACATCAGGAATCCTTCTGTCAGGAAAACGACGATTGTACTCGCGACGGCTTTCAGCCGAATTACCGGAGCAAAAGCCGTACACAAAATGCATATCAGCATATTCTAAATTTGTAAAAGGATCCATATCACAGAATGAATACCTTACAACACAAATGCCTAGTTCAGTTTGACGTGCACATTAAATGACGACTCAATTAATTATTACAACAATGTAGTATTAACAACAGCTGATTCAGGCTGCGTGATAAATTATAATACCATTATAACAGCTGATTTCAACCAATACCAAGTTACAGCTGATTTCGTAAAACAAATAAGTACATCATTTCAGTACATTTCTTTGTTAAAACCAAATCAGTAAAACGTGTTTTATTCTAGTTTTTTAGAGTTTTTACTGTCATACCTAATCGTAAAACTTAACATTTGTACATCATTTTAAAGGTTATTAAATGAGGAAGTTTTTAATTTCATTTGATATTGCCTTACGTTTCATTTAAGTAGTAAAAAAGTGTCTTGAAATGTAACCTAAAACATTTACTTACCCAATTTCTTATTTTATTTCCAATTTTGAAAGGCATTATTGTTGACAAATCATTACAAAAACTCTTGGTTTTATAGCAAATTTAATTCTTGTTCTAATGGTTTTAATTGCAATTCGGTACGTTTATTAGTTTTATTTTTATCAAACAAATAGTGCGGCAAAATAGCATGATTTTGAAAAAACACAAAATACGCGACTACAGCCAAACGGTTGAGAATCGGACATGGGTCCATATGAACTTTTTTATTCCATTTAGTGAGTAGAACACACTGGCGAAGTTAATGGTGTCAGTAGAAACTCACCCTGTATATGTATATGATTTTTAATGACACCCCAAAACGTGTTCTGGGGACCATGATCGGTGCTCATTTGCTACTCCCGACCTTGGGTCTTATCATAAGGGCCACTGCAATAGCTCATTTTTCCTATGGAAATTCGCTAAAAGTCACTGCGAAAAATGTATTGAAGTAAATGGGAATCATTTTGAACAAGTGCTGTAAGTTTAAAACTTTGGCACAATGTAAATGTAATTTAATAAATTATACAAGTGTCTTTGTTATTTCTGATAAACTGACTTTTGGGACACCTGGTATACTAGATAATGTTCTATTTTAATTTAATAGTCCAAGTCACAATCAGATATAACTGATTTACCTTTTATCCATGTGACTATGTTTGCGTAGCTTATGACACGTTTAGAAGCATATGTTTCATCGTCAGTACGTTTGTTCCTAGAACCCTAAGCAAAAATTAAATGTAACTATGGCCTTCAGCATCAACAATAGCACAGAAAAAAATACTCTGCCGCAAAGTTCCCAGAGTGTGAAAAAAAACAGGGGTATTTAGGATCACTTGTAGTGACTGTAACAAGTTCTAGAAAAGTTAATCTGGAAAGCCGTTCATGAAACAGTTGACGGAACTCTTAACATAGAGAGCAACACATCTAATTATGCTTCCCATCTAATAGATACAAACCATAAATTCGCAGATTTTAAAACAAATTTAATGCTATGAAGTAAACTTTCATCATTTAAGACATGGTTTTTGTAATTGGTGTGGAAGTGTGGAACTGTACAAAAAAATGTATTTAAATTTAATAGTATTTTCTTAAACCATTTTTTATAAACCAAGTGTTAATCGCATCGAGATCTTGTTCAAAATATAGTTTGTATGTTTTTTTAATTCATAAAATTTTGAAGTGTGGTCTTGGCAGATTTCCTTTTTGTTTATGCTTAATGGATCTCAAACAGTTTCAGTGTTGCGGGGTAAACAGTGGCTCTGACTACAGCGTATCCTGGTGGAGGTTACGTGAATTAGCCCCTCCCACACTGCTTGTGCCACTATCATGTTGTATTTTACAACAACCGGCAGAGTTTCTGGATCCAAAACCTTTAAACACTTCGCGTTGTGAAGATGTAAATGTGGATAATTTCAGGACAGCGAGGCATTTGGAGGTACCAAATCGTAATGATACTTCATTATAATAGTTTGTGTCTATGCAGTCTTTTGAGTCGATTATATAAACGCACTTAATTAAAATTAATAATTTTTTGTGTTAGAATTAAGTAAATTTGTTTTAAATTTTGTCAATTATTTTTATGTACAAGGAAAACGTGTAAAATTTTAAACCCATTTAACCCTACATTAGGCCTACTCATACAACTACAAACACTATAAATTAGGCATCCTATACCAACACAATAAACACAGCAATATTGTATGTACATTTGCTGTCATTATCTTTAACCATAAAAACAATCGGATAGGGGATGGTAGTTAAGTTAAAGATAACACCATACATAACCACAATATTGTTGTGATTACTGTGTTGGTATAGGATGCCGGGTTGAACATACCAATTATTACACACAACTTAACTATTATCCTCCATCCGATTGTTTTGACAGTTACACCATTCGACAGGGAATCAAAAGGGCTACAAAAAAGGTCTCTTGACATATATATATATATTTCCTTGAGATATATCATTGTTAGGTTAAATTTCATGCCAATTTTGAACTCAATCAGTCAAACCGTTCTCTACGTAAGAATTATTTTGTACAAAAAACAAAATGGCGGATATCTAGAAAACGAAGCATTTTCAGGTCTGTGTTTATATGAACTTTTTTTCTTATTTTGACCCATAGAACCATTCCCCGAAGTTTGGATCTTTACTTATGGGACACCCTGTATACGAGGTGCTAAGTCTATTGGTTCAAAAATGCAGTTAACAGTACAAGTGAGATAACATCGACCAATACCTGGTGCGATCAGGGTTGCTCAGTCGCTAGAGCGTTACCACACAATGGTAAAGCTCCTGGGTTCAAAACCTGATCTTGGTCCATGTTTTTCACTTGTAATTTAATTCATTTCCACTCGGTTTAGTCACCATCATGCAGTGGACGAAGGAGGAGTCCAAGGCCTTCTTTTCTAACGATCGCTCGATCTTTGCCACGCAACGTGAATTCCATACCAGCTTTAATATCGCTCCTTCCAGTCGTGTTTCTGGCCACCTGTCTATTGTCTCATGGGTAAACGACTTCGAGGAAACTTTGTATCGACAGTAGGGATTATTGGTTCATGGTTTTTTTAATAAAACGAACGGGTTGTGTCGGTGAATACTAATTGTTATGTCAACATGATTGAGGAGTTTTTTCTTCCAAAACTCAACAAGATGGATTTGGAAAAAGTGTGGTTTCAGCAGGACGGTGCCACAGCGCACACAGTGCAAGTGATAATTACTGTTTTGGGGGAATGTTCCCTCGGCCGCCTTTTCTCTTTGAGGGGTAATATGCATTGTCCAGCGGGTTCGCCCGATTCAGCCACGAGTGACTTTTTTTATGGAGCTATCTCAAATTGTTAGTTTATAATGACCATCCAAGGACCCTTCACCTGATGTACAATATTCGTCAAGTTATCACCAACATACTCATCGATATGCTGGAAAGAGTGGAACAAAATTTCAAATTTCGACTGAAGCAGTGTATTGACAATGACGGACCCCATTTGCCTGATGTGATCTTTAAAACTTTGTAGGTATAAACTGTAAATGTTTTACTTGATGGTAAAAAAAGAATTAAATCAATATCTGTAATTGATCAGCAAACTCCTCCGCTCCCCCTCCACTGTAGTAGAGTCAAAAATTCTCAATCAAAACAAGGAGTCTGAAGTTCATGTACAAGTAGCGGAAACTAAGATATTGTTTTTTGAATTGTTTTATTTTGTAGACCTTAGTCATCATTGATGATTTGTTTCATTAGCACATTAATTAAATATTTTTAATAAATTAAAAATTTTATTTTATTTTGCCCCCTCCTACAAAACGTTTTAAAAGATTTATTCCTAGAATCGGAAAATGTCGTATGACTATGCAAAAATGTCACGCCTCTCCAGTGATAAACTTCATAACAAATGTTAAGTTACAAGAACGAAACAAAGAATAATACAATAATATGGACAGTAATGTGTTAAGATAATATATAATAAATAACAATTAATTTCTGTTCTAGGGTTGCATGGAACGACTGAGTGCATGGCTGTTAGACCACATCATGTTAATGTTAACAGGAGGCCTGTGTTTTGTGTTCTTTGAGTTATGTCTTCTTCTGCTTACGCTGTTAACTTGCATTCATCAATACCAAAAACCATCTCAAGCACGCAACACTAAACGCGTTATCGATGTTAAACATAAAGGATTCCCTTACGGAGTGTCCCCATAAAGTTAAAAACTTTATATCAATTTCAGGAAATCTTTTCTCGGGCAAGAACATTATTTTCATAGTACTTCCATAGGTGGAAATACAATTTTATATCTTAAAACCTATGCTCGACAATCTGGCATAGAATTTGTATATTTCTGTAAATATTGAGTAGGATGCTTGATAACTTCTTCTTGATAGTACATTTATATACTGTTCATTATATACATTCAGGTTGCAAAAAAATGGGATACAATTTTTTTTGAATATCTATATTTATTTAGTGTAAATCTATAAGAAGCTCAATAACTGATAACAATATAAATAACAAATAGTAATAATTGACATCCACCAAAATGTATGATGATAATCTTAACCCATTCCACTCCTATTAACTGGGGATGATGTTTCCCTATCAGCTTCATTTAATTTTTAGCAAAAATTGCTTTTTTAATCTGTTTACTCCAAAAAAAAAGTATTTCCCTCATTTCTAAAAAGCTGACGGTTTTTTTTTAGTTTCTTCTATGACTAAGTATATAGATTGGTATTAAATAAAACATATATTTTTATTTTCAAGTATATTTTTTATTTATGGAACAAATACAAATTTGTTACCAAAAACCGGATTCATTTGAGATTGTTTTCCATGAAGAAACTATGAAGTGTGCCGAAAACTTCACACTATTCCTTTATGTGGCAGGATTCCCAAAATCGCAATTTCTTTATCATTTGTGGGGCATTGCTTCCTGTTTTGTTCTGTGCTGTCACTCACACGCACACGCTCACAGATCAGCAACGCATCAACTCTACTGTGTAGTTGTTAAATTCCAACGGCCAAAATATTGATTTCCGTCATTACTGATATTTTTTCGAGTACCACCCACAGGCCTCTTGCGTACCCCTAGGGGTACGCATACCACAGGTTGGGAACCGCTGCTCTATGGGATGAATCAATACAGACAATAATCTATAGTGTTCGGTTTACAAAAGCAAGCTGTACGTATTACGGGTTGTATGTTCCATCGTGATTCTTGTAGAAATGCGTTTTTAAAATCTTGGTATTCTGCCCTTTACTTGAATGTAGATTTTTGAAATCATTTTACATCACAGTGTAAAGTAAGTGCCAAAGTTATATGGCACGAAACATTGTACTTGCATACATTAAGCATCATAAATCTGACTTCCACAGCAAACAGTACAGATTGAAAGCTTTCGACAAGCTAACGTCTGAGACAGGAGTCCGTTTCACAAACAAACTTTTTAAAGAAACAATGGAGGTCAATGTTAAAAAAAAAAATTAAAGCAGTTTAAAGATTTCTGGACTGTGGAGAAATTTCTGGATGCCATTTTATAACCTTATAGGTATTAAGTATATTTTTTATGCATCTATATCTATACTCATATTATAAAGAGGTACAGTTTGTTTGTTTGTTTGTATGTAGGGGGTAATCTCTGGCACTACTAAACCGATTGAAAAAACAGTTTTACTAATAAAAAGCTACACTATCCCTGAGTAACATAGGCTATAATTCATTTCGATAAAAACCTTTTTTTATTCCAATATTAGTAAATTTAGTCGGAAAAAATTCTTAGGTTAGGCCCAGAATGATAAATCAACACATGTATTTACATTTATTACCATAGCAACCAATTGATAACAGATAATATAGCTGTTAGTTCCAATATTTCCATTAACAGCTGATTTCAAAATTTGAAGCAATTATTGTTGTATTTCTAGCTTTTAGGTTAGGGTTTTTAAGTGTAGACCTGAGCCTTGCTGGTTCTTTTAACCATTATTATAACTGCTATTATAAAATATAAGAAATAATTTAATTTGAACATTTGACATTATTTACCATCTTAGTTTTGAGGTTATTATTAATCCTACACCTTAATTATAAATAAAACATAACATATGATTTTAGAAGGTTACATTGGGGGTTGGCGTGCGGAGCACGCAGGGGTCTCCCCTAGTTAATAATAAAGAGGTAAAGTTTTTTTTTTTTGTATGTAGGGGGTAATCTCTGGCACTACTGAACCGATTGAAAAAACAGTTTTACTAATAAAAAGCTACACTATCTCTGAGTAACAAAGGCTATAATTCATTTTGATAAAAACCTTTTTTATTTCACTATTTGTAAATTTAGTCGGAAAAAATTCTTAGGTTAGGCCTAGAATGATAAACCAACACATGTATTTACATGTATTACCATAGCAACCAATTGAATAAAATAACAATATAGCTGTTTTCTCTCATATTTCCATTAACAGCTGATTTCAAAATTTGAAGAAATTACTTTGTATTTCTATCTTTTAAGTTAGTGTTTTAAAGTGTAGACCTGAGCCTTGCTGGTTCTTTTAATCATTATTATAACTGCTGTTATAAAATATAAGAGATAATTTAATTTGAACATTTATCATTATTTACCATCTTAGTTTTGATGTTATTATTAATCCTACACCTTTATTATAAATAAAACATAACATATTATTATGTTTTTAGAAGGTACCATTGGTGGTTGGCGTGCAGAGCACGCAGGGGTCTCCCCTAGTGTAATATAATTTATATTGTTATATTACTTTTTGGTGTAGTTTAAATATTTATTCCATTTTTTATATTGTTTTGTATTTTATATGTTTTATTCTTTTTAATTGTAAGTGTTTGTTAGTATCTATATGTTTGAATTTCCTTTAGATAATGACACTTGCCATTAGAAATGTATTTTGTCTAAGGCTTAAAGAATAAATACAATTAAAAGAAAGTCAGAACAAACTCTGCCAAAACTGTGACTTGCTCTGCTAGAAACTCTATATTTCTATTGAAAATGTCTCTATCAATGATGACTAGCTCCATGTACTTCACTTGATATAACATCCTCGACATGCTAAAGCCTCTGTTGAAAATGTGTTGGATGATATGTTGCACAGGTCATATTGCTCCCATTACCTTTTCATGTCTGGTTCTTGTATGTCTGAAGATCTTTGACTAGAATTAGACTTTGATCCAGTTCAAATCGAGTTTGCCGATTTTGTGCACTTAATCTTGGGCCAGTAGTAGGTCGGGAAGCAATGAGATCTCTTTCCTTCAACCTTCTTCGCATTGTCCATAGGCTAACATTCACTCTTCAAACTCGCTAAAGAGTCATAAAACCAATAACGTAACAAACAGATCATCCCTAGCAACTTGCTGCTCCATGATCAAAACATGGACTTCTTTCATAACTTCCAGCTGTCCAAAACCTGGTGTTCTACTGATGCTTGATCAAGAAATCGTGTAATCTCAGCACCTGAATGCACACTATTGTCACTTTCAATTAATGTCACAGTTTTAGCGGCAGGGAGATAGTAGGATTTTAAAAAAACAACGAGAAATGCTTACATTAACCTTGATTACCAATGATCAATCAAGAGTGAGTATAATGTAGTTGACAGTGAGATAAAAGGATCAACTCATGGTGATAAAAGTACACAGGTTCTTTGCAATAAAGCAGAATGAGGCTAACATATATGATAAGCCAAACAGTATTTTAAGTTTCCTCACTTTTTTGCATTTTATCTTAGAGTCCTGCCCTTTATTATTAAAATTTATCTGTTTACACACTTTTTTTGTACCTGAGTGTAGTCGTTTACTCTTATGAATGTGGTATTTGTATTTTAATTTTGTGTGTGGTGTTTTAGTTGTTAGTCATGTTTTAGTGAATTAATAACTTTATAATTAATTATTATTGTTAATTTTATACAAAATATTACATTTTTTTGTGTTTTAATGACTTGTGAAGGTACAAATCCGTAATAATAAAATGCAATGTTAATCTATTTGTTGTGCTTTTTGAACCTAATAGTTAAATTACAGTAGAGCGATGAAAATCCGAACTAATTGGGACCGAGGGGGGTTCGGATTTTTGAAAACAACCAAGAAAATGCCATTTAGGCTAAAATGTATACCCTTTAATCGATTAAAGTGGTTAAACAGTACAAGCAGTAATGAAATTACAATACAGTATGTAAGACTACTTGCATATTATGATTTAGAAGAACCTGCATGTACACAGTAGGGCCAACATGATTACACTTGTAACTCTCAATTACAGTACAGTACATAATTAAAAGTTCACTTGTACATTAAAGTTAACACAAACGAAAAATAAAAAAAATACTGTATACTGTATACTGTATACTACTGCATGTACGACACACTGTTATAATGATTACATAAAGAGAAATGAATGAACTTTCTGTATGTTTACTGCTAGCGCTAAAGCAGCTTATTAGCGTGACAGTGATACTGACAGCCAGTGTGTTGTAAGGGCGTGTGAGAGCAGGTATTAAGAAGTGTTTAAAAAGAGATAATAATATCAAACTGCAATGAAGATTTTTGTGAAATTTTTAACGACGCAATATTAGGAATTTGCGAAAACGAAAACGAAATTTTTGCAGGGGCTGCCTCAGAACGCGTTCGGATTTTTGACGTTTCAGATTATTGACGTTCGGATTATCGACGCTCTACTGTATTATAGCAATTTTTTGCTCAATATGTGCTAAGTTGTTTGATTCTAGAACTAAAAATTTTGGTTTACTAAGTAAGATCCGTGTGACCGTAAAACCTAAACTAATTAATATTTCATCATACTGAAGGGTGCCCATTTTTTTTTTTTTGTAGAGGGAGCGAGAGGGCTGAGTAAGGACCTTCTAAAATAAAGTTTAGAGAACCAAAACATAATTATAAATAAATTATTTTTTGTTTCTAGAACTGTCATTTTTTACTATTGGTATAAAACACAAATTTAAAGTACATACATTCTTTGTAAAAAATACATTGGAACATCACTCAGCAAGTAAAAAATGCCAGTAGAACTGCACATTTTT
>JAGFPH010008252.1:37227-57437 GCA_018207615.1 Philaenus spumarius
TCCGTGAACGTTTCATAATTTTACATCGCTGCTAAGTGTATTAAATGACAGTGTTATTGAAGCTCTGTTTTCGCTGCTTCACGACGCTCGGCTCAGTTTTCGTGGAGAAAACTAGAGTAGGCAGAGCGATTTCTAATGTTTTCATTCAGGTTAGTACAATCTTGGCCGAGGGCACGGTTAAAAAAATCGTACTGTACGTTTGTCTGTATCTTTTCAACAAAGTACCCCTATGACAATGACTTATAATAAAAGACCTATGCTCCAATTTTGTACAAATTTGTTTTGAAAAGATTGAATTACTCTGGTTTTAATTTAATTTTAAACCTTACAAAAGTTTTATATTATTATCACACTTTAAATGTTGCACAAAATTTTTCGGTCTCGACCTGTAAATATTTCAAACCTACATAAAAATGTTTTAAGTGTATGGGGGCCTTCAGGGATCAGTTTGTAGAAAGTAATGAATGTATAATTAAATCACATAAAGGTAGCCTCTATTCTTGACCGCTGTGGTAAAGTTGCAAGAATATATCAGTTTCAACCAGTTTTAACCAGATATGTAAGGGATACAGTAGCAACTGGCTGAACAAAAAAACAAATTGCTTCAGTGGTTATTCTGGCAGAATATATAGCCTACTGTTGAGATTTAATGTAAGCAAGGCAACAAGGCCGTAGCCGGGAGTGGGGGGGGGGGGTCAAAACCCATCTGAAACCCCGAAATTTAGTAGTAAAAATTAACACTAGGTTTAAAAAGTGCAAATTAAATTATAAAAGACTACACAACAGAGGATCCAGCAACATATTTTCATCATTGTGCATTGCATGCAGACTGATATTTAGATTGACTAGATTAAATTACAACGTACAATCATAGATCATGAATAATAAAATAGATCATGCGCATGCATACGGGGACTGTGTGTCGAAAAAAAGGTTGTCGGGAAAATAGTGCATGATCGAGCCGCGAGGTAGCGCTAGGGAGAAATCATTGGTAGCATTGGTATTTCACACAGCTTCCGTCGTTTCCCCAATAGATAGCGCCACTATCGTCAAATTTCCAGTGGAACGAAATATTGCATTGGATCGGAGTTCTATTAGGTTATCCAAATACAATGGTACAATACACATGGATGCAGAAGGTTACAGCCTTACTCGCTTGTGAGCTTGATCTTATCTAAAATAAGAAAAATATGAAGGTTCAACAAAAATACTTTACTCTAACTAAACATGCAATGCTCTGTCTATTGAAAATTCTTCCAATACGGGAGTTGGCGTGCGAAGCACGCAATGCATTGTGTATTGAAAATTCCCCCAATACGGTAGTTGGCGTGCAAAGCACGCAATTCATTGTGTATTGAAAATACTCCCAATACGGGGGTTGGCGTGCGAACACCAAACGTGTCAATTAGGGATGTATAGATGAACGAAAAAAAGATTTTGAAAAATTTTGAAAAACAACCCCCTTTTTATCCAAAACACAAAAAAAAAAAATCAGTTATTATTTTTTAATAAAAAAACGGCTTTAACGATTTTGGTAAAATTTGACTTATTTGTAGTCCTTAATGTACCTTACGCAAAAAACCATATCTTTCTAAAAATTCTCGTTTAGCTAATAATAATTAATTATAATAAATGTTTTTTTGTGGTTTTTTGGCCAAAAAGGGATTTGTTTTTCAAAATTTTTCAAAACTTTTTTCGTGCATCTATACAGGCCTAATTGACATGTTTGGTGCAAATTCGTTCGAGATCGATAGAATAGTTTTAATACCATAATAATAATATTTATTAGTTACTCCTACTCCTACTTAAATGTATCCACTTTAATACAATTAATTATGAAGTCACAGTGAATCTGTTTAATAATTTAAATATGTTTGTGAGAAAGTATGTGCCAGTTTCTGGTACCGTTTATTAATAAATAAGCTAACATAACCTGAAAATTGCTCAATGGAGATGAATATTATGAAACCACTGGATCTAATTGGGTGATTGTTATAAGTTATGTGGTCAGTATGGTAACTTAGTGGTTATGATGTCTAGTCTGTTTAGTTTCAATTTAATTTCAACACTTTTGATTATGTTGTGGTAATTCTCGGGTCTTCTATACCTAGCGTAAAACAGCAAAAATATGCAGTTCGTACTAACGTGTTTCGGACGCCGTTTTTCAACTTAAAAAGTTGTGAAACATCTTAAATTGTTCTTAAAGGCTATGTGCTTTTGTCTTATATCTCATAATTGAAAGATATCGACGGCAACTCCTTTTAATCAGCAGTTTAACTGAGTAAAAATAATTATTCTTATTAATGCATTTTTTGGGAGTTTTAAGCAATAATTTTCATATTTTAAGCTAACACGTAAAATATACAAAGCCTTTTTTTATAACTTAAAGTAGTTTCCCAGATTATTAATTCATAAAAGAATCCGAAACACGTTATTACGAATGCATGTTTCAACGATTTTGCTGCTTGAGTCAGACCTTTTTATTAAAATCATACTGTAGCCTACACGCGGGAGTTTTCTTAAAAGTAAAGAAGAGAGAGGTTTCGATAGTTTGAAGACAAAAATTCTAACACCAAACCAGTCGACATGTTCTTTATCTATATAAATAAAAAATGAAATGCTGTTCGTTGGTAAGCGCATGACTTGACAACGGCGGGACACATTTGGTTAGTTTTTGTTTTAAAATGTTCGTGATAGTCCGAATTAGGTATATCCGGGGTTACACTGGTAATTTGTTTTCTTGTTTCCAACAAGTTAGAGGTTCATCAACAAATGAAGTTTTGATAACTATCGGGAGTAGAGCTGGTTTTAGATAGGTACTAGCTGACCCGTGGTGGTTGGTATTTTCAGTCTTTTTAACGTAATTGTATTCTTTTCAAGTGTTCAGTGAGTGAGTGGTATTTGGCTTATATATATATAGATCTTAAATAATAAAAGCACTATTGTCATAATAATAAAAGATTTGAAATTATGATTTTAGTAACTTTGATCCCCCCAAACCCCTCCTAAAATATCGAAATTGTTCATACCCTTTCTAAGTGAGCACCTATGGCCCTAGAGGAAGCTACATACCAAATTCCATTCCAATCCGTTCGGTAGTTTTGATGAAATCGTGATTTAATAACTTTAATCCCCCCAAACCCCTCTAAAATTTCGAATTTTTTGAAGCCCTTTCTTAGTGAGCGCCTATGGCCCTAGAGGAAGCTACATACCAAATTTCATTCGAATCTGTCTGTTCGGTAATTTTGGAGAAATCGTGATTTAGTCATTTTTACCCCCCACACCCCCTATAATTTCAAATTTGTTCAAACCCTTTCTTAGTAAGCACCTATGGTCCTAGAGGAAGCTACATACCAAATTTCATTCTAATCCGTTCGGTAGTTTTGAAGAAATCGTTTTTTAATAACTTTGATCCCCCCCAAACCACCCCTAAAATTTCGAATTTTTTCAAACCCTTTCTTAGTGAGCACCTATGGCCATAGAGGAAGCTGCATACCAAATTTCATTTCAATCCGTTCGGCAGTTTTTGAGAAATCGTGATCAGTGAGTGAGTGGTATTTCGCTTTTATATATATAGATTTGCGTCGTGTGTGCATCCTATGTACTTCCATTGAATACAGAACTTATAAGAAACGCAACGCTATGGAGAATAGTCAGCTTAGCGAGGCAGCCGTTAGGCAGCGCTGGCTGAAAATTTCCACCCGTCTGTGACTCATCAATCCTCCGCGCCAGGTGTGAGTGAGACCGAGAATGGCTGACTCATTCTCTGTCTCACTCATACTTTCCGTACCGACGACCGTAGCGCTCTCGCTACCTAGCGGCAGCCGCGCTAAGCTTGCCAGATTCAAATAAAACTTGGCTGAATCTTTAACATGGCCTAGTTGCGCTGCTTTTAAGTTCTGTATTCATTGGTACTTCTTCCTATCCCATTGAAAGTGACGCAGCAAGTTATACTATTCGATTGAAAACTAAACGGCCAACACAAATTTACTCTCGACTTTTCTTTTAAATATATATATATATTTGTTTATATTTATATTATTTCCTAATATATATGCAAACACATACAAAATAATAAAATAAGAACATAACTTAAACATAACATAAAATAAAATAACTACCTGTAATATAACATAAAACTTAACTTATAAAAAAATTAAACGGTACCAGATAACTGCCACATACTTTCTCTCAGTTGAAACTTTATACCTTCCCAAGAGTATCATAGGAGGTGGTTTTTAGAATTGCAAAAGTAGGAAAATGTTACAATGTAAAATATTAGATGCGTGTAACACACATCCATATTATATTATATTATTATTATTATTATTTAAACTATTCAATCGATTTCGAACAAATTTGCATCAAACATGTAAATTAGACCTGCACGAAAAAAGGTTTTAAATTTTTTTGAAAAACAACCCCGTTTTTGGCCAAAAACCTCCAAAAATCAGTTATTATTATTATTATTACCTAAACGATAATTTTTAAAAAGATGCGGTTTTTTGCATATGGTACGGTACATTAAGGGCTACAAATAAGCCAAATTTTATCAAAATCGTTAGAGCCGATTTAAAAAATGTTGATTTTTCTCGTTTTTTGCCCATTTTTTGGGGGAAAAACCCCTTGAAAATCAAAAATTTCAAAAAATGAAAAAAACGCCTGGAGATATTCCAGAACTACACCTACATACCAAATTTCATCAAAATCGGACCGTTGGTATGGTCTCCAGCTCTGTACACATCCTTATAGACACACAGACACACGGACAGACATCACCAAAAAAACACATTTTTGGGTTCAGGAAGCACCAAAACAAATAATTCCACTAAAAATATTTTTGGGTTCAGGGAGCACCAACACAGATAATTCCACTAAACATTTTTGGGGGGTTCAGGGAGCATCAAAACAGATAATTCCACTAAAAATTCAAATTCGAAAATTTGGACGAAAACAATACTTTCTCCATATAGTACGTATAGGGTGGAAAAAGTAATAACAGAGAATAGTTTTCATATCGGGAATAAAATATTTTGCAACCTCTATGGCAAGCAAGCCCGTTTTGAGGCGGCAAGTAGATGCTAATTTATTTATAGAAAAAAGAAAAAAAAAGAGTAAGAAAAAAGGGTTCTGGGAGCAGTTAAATTTACAATAAAAAATAAATAATGATTATGGACAAAACATACAAATTGCGGGAGAATTTTGTTAAAGACAAATTAACAAATAAGAAATTAAACAAACATATCAACACTAATTGAAGGATTAACAGCACTTATGTAAAAGGTTACATACGATAAAAAGTTTAAAAATAATCATATATGAAAAAACACTCAATATTGTACTCTATCCAAATTTCAATCGCACAGTGCACTCTCTTACACACACGGGCTCAAAACTACTGTACTTCCATCTCTCTCACACAGCCACCCCCACACACATCCAACAAGCCCTCCACATCGTCCCTGCTCAATAGCCAGTTCTTCAGGAGAATAAAATATTTCCTCAGTTTACTAGATTTTTTAATTTCTTCAGGAAGTTTATTATAGAGTCTAGGTGCAGTAACAGAAAAGAAATTTAAATAAATGGTTAATCCGGCTTTAGGTACCTTTGCTTTTGCATCTTAAAAAATAATCAATTGTGTTGCAAAAAAATGAATAACCCTGACTCCTAATGTAAAATATTTTAAGGACTTTGTAAATAAACAAATAGCGAAGAGGCGATACAGAGATACATCGAAACAATGGTAAAGATGGCACCAGTCTTGTTTTATTTAATATAAGCCGTACGAACCTCTTCTAAAATGTACTGTTTTTGAGATTTTATAATTTAAAATCGTTAAATTATCGTCTTTTTTAAACGAGTTATTGGAACCAGTTGGTTAATTTTTCCAACTCACGTCCTGAGTACAGATAGTGACAAATAGCGTGAAGCGTCACTTGAGCATGCGCTATAACGTCTTACCCTCTCCTACTCAAGTGTGAGTCTTCAGTACAGTCACCACCAAAAAGTGTTGATATACAATCAACACAACTACATAGCTGACATGAATTAGGTAGGGCAGGCGGCTCTGACTGTACTCCGCCGCGAGAGGGGAAATGTGGTGGGAGTTGGAGTAGGAGACTTGCACACTCCCCTCCTAATTGGCGCTATCTGTAGCAAACCGTACAAAATTTGAACTGAATCATTCAAACCATTCTGAAGATAAACATTATTTAGTAAAATAAACAAAATGGCGGCTAGACTGAAAACGAAGCATTTTAGGACACACGTCGGTCAATTATTAGTTCACATTTTAAACACCCTGCAGATAGATGTAGGCCTGCAGGCAAATCAGCGGGAGGAACCACAAATCACTGAAAGGCCTCGTGAATTACAGACAAGGTAGGGAATATATTCGGATAGCATTTTTGTGTACCGATTAAATTTAAAACGACTTATCAAATTGAGAATAACCTTATCCAGGAGTGGAAGGCAATGTTTTTATGGGTCACCCTAGGGTGACCAAAAGTCCCGGATAATCGGGATTGTCCAGATTTTCTGTCAAAACATACGGTGTCCCAAAAAGTGATTTTGGGACGCTCAAAAGCCCCGGAAATCTGTTTTAAAATAGATTGTATACAATTTTATATATATATATTTTTTTTATTTCGCTTGATTAAACGAAATAAGACACGATATTAATACATTAATATAAAATTAATACTTTTTAGATTATTTAACAAAAAATGTCGACACCTTTTTTGCAGCCCTTTTGATTCCCTGTCGGATGGTGTAACTGTCAAAACAATCGGATGAAGGATAATAGCTAAGTTAAAGATAATAACAGCATATTATCATTCATTCGATTGTTTTGACAATTACACCATACAATAGGCAATCAAAAGGGCTGCAAAAAATGGTGTCTTGGCATTTTTTGGTAATTTAGATTTGACATTTTCAAACAGCCGCCATTTTGAAACGCATGATTATATATAATCGCTTATTTTTCTCGAGATAGATCATTGTTAGGTTAAACGTCATGCGGAGTTTGAACTCAATCAGTCAAACATTTCTGCAAAATGGCGGACGTCTGGAAAACGAATCGTTTTCGGGCCTATGCTTACATGCACTTTTCCCCTTATTTTTAGCTATAGAATGAGCTACCAAAACATTGCCGTATGGTTTCGAAACAACCAGTGACCCAGTATATTAAATACCGTATCATTAGTTAAACAGATTTAGAAGTACTGTGAGTCATCGTATTTCTCCTTTTTATCAATAGGCTAACAAAGTGTATTAACAAAACATAAAATTCTATAAAAATACAAGTATTTTATATTTTAAAAACCTGGGTACATTGGGGATGGTCCCTTAAAGACCGACTACAGTAGTTGTGTCACGGTTTTCTCCGGAAATTATTTGGTCACCCATACCTATGGGCAGAGGGGGCCACGCACCCTCCCATAGCTCCCAGGGAAAAGAAAATATGTACATTAATAACTATAGCCAGGTATTTTTCTTAAAAGAGATTAGCACTAAAATATGTTTCAAATGTTATGAGCCGTTTGATTTTACATGTACTGCTTTTATTTTTTTACAAAAGTTCAAGCATGAGCTGCTGGGTCACTACTTGGTGCGGCCTCTAGGAGTGTTATAGGTCTTTGTGTATTCACTGACGGTGTAAAGGTACAGACTCAATTCTGTGTGGGTTGATATTTCACCTGAACAGCTAAATTGGCTTCCCAAATTTTAAAAGTTTTCTTGGGGAGGTTAAATTTATCCCTGGACTCCATTTTCCGTACGCCTTAACACGTTCACTGCTACGCAAATTTCGTATTTCCTATGCTAGGAGCTGACCTTTTATTTTTTATATTTATAGTCTAAATGAGTAGAGATTACTTTATTTTTATTTTTGAACCTTTCCACGTAATAGCATAGATCATGAATAATAAATAGATCTTGCATCCATACGGGCGCTGTGTGCCGGAAAAAAGGTTGTCGCGAAAATAGTACATGATCGCGCCGCGAGGTAGCGCTAGGGAGAAATCATTGGTAGAATTGGTGCTTCATACAGCTTCCGTCATTTCCCCAATAGATAGCGCCACTATCGTCGAATTTCCAGTGGATTGAAATATTGCATTGGATCGGAGTTCTATTAGGTTATCCAAATACAATGGTAATAGTCACTAATATTTTAAAGAGTCCATAGCACGTAGGTTTAAAATTGGCGTGCGAAGCACGCAATGCTCTGTGTATTGAAAATTTCCCCAGTACGAGAGTTGGTATTCGAAGCATGCAATGCATTGTGTTTTGAAAATAATCCCAATACGGGGGTTGGCGTGCGAAGCACGCAATGCACTGTGCGTCAGCGGCTTCTCATAGTGTTCAGTGTCAACCTCACATGTGCGTCCTTAGAAGTGAACGTGTTAAGCCCCACACCCCGGTCTAGCCCCCCCCACTAGAAAATATCATATGGGCTCCCATGCAGCCTAGTTATACCATCAAGTTTTGTATAAATGTTTCTGAGCAACGTTTTGAGACCTCGAGAAAAACTAACAAATCAAATAAAGTCAGCTTTGAATAATAAATTGAGTAGAATTTATCAGAATATGACGACGACACATTCTCGACAGGCAGGCTTACTGTAAAATAAGAAATGTGTGTTTGGGTGTGTCTTCTCTTAAATCTCTTCTACAAATTTTGAAAATAACTGCTAGCCTGTGTAAATGAATCGTAAATAATATAGTCTGTTCGTTTGTTTACAATAAATCATAGTCAAGGTGAAAAGGGTTTTATAAATATTTAGTGTGCTGCGCCTAATTGGAACAAGTCCAAAAACTTTATTCTTGTATTTAAAAGGTTATAAATCTAAAATTTGTATATTTTTGTAAAATGTTAAATACGAGTTTGGTCACAGTTGTTTAATCTTATAATTTCCTATTCAGAATTTCGAAGAATTTCCCAATTCAGACTGCCCACTCCCAACAACAACTTTTCTTGGAATAATTTAGAAAATGTTATTGTAAAGGAATCTTGTTTGTTGGCTTTGCTGTTGTTCTATTTAAAAATAAAGTGAGCCTAAGAAAGCAATGTGAACACTATTTAGGTTGTAAGCGGAAAGTGGGGTAAAACCGGGTTCCGTACATCAAAATCTCCCGAAACTACAGTGCGTCCGGACTTTAGTTGGCAGTACGGGAAAGGCTACGCTAATGCATTTCATATGAAGTTACCGTACTACTACCCGCACTGCTGACATCGGTCGCTCTATGAATTCACTGAGTGTATAGATGATGAGGTAATTTTGTAAATGGTATCAAATTAAAGCTAATAAAACTCTCCTCATGTGACACCAAGAAATGGATATACATTTGTTATATATTTTGTATAGGCTTTTATAACTGAAACGCAACTGAGAAGAGCATAATAAATGTAGTAAGCGAGGATTCTAAACAATTTTCAATCAGGTAACTTTTTTAAGCGGGAAAGTTGTACAAAAATAGATAGATTTAATTTTCATAATTTAACTTTTTTACTTGTGCTGCTTAGTTTGGGCAGTAGGAGCCGCAGAAGTCAAGAGTTATGATTGTGTATTTGTAAGTGGTGCGGTGCCATCGCTGTGTTTCTGCTTGCCTTTATATAAATTTAAACGAAATGTTTAACAGTTTTATCTTTTTTACACTAATATATCAATATATGTAATGTGGTTTCACATTACATTTTAAATAGTACTAAAATATGCACCACTGTATCGACAAACACACCCTAAACCAGCCGAGAACAAACTAACACTGAACAATGAAATGGGACGGAAGAGGAATCTATTCCTTGCTTACAGGAAACACCAGAGCATTGGGTTATTTTTGTTGTCACAACACAAGTGCGCCAAAACTGTTCCTTCATAACAAAAATAATATTATTTGTAGGCGTGGGTTTCTTTGTTGTTTTTTTTTTACTCTAAAACAATCTTATAACATACTGTAGACTACATTCCTTTTCTTTTATTGCACAGCCATAATTGTATTTCATCGTCATTTATTACTTCTTAAATCATTTTTACTTTCTCCACCCTATGCGTAGTATATGGAGAAAGTATTGTTTTCGTAAAAATGTTCGAATTTGAATTTTCAGTTGAATTATCTGTTTTGGTGCTCCCAGAACCCCACAAAATTGTTTAGTGCAATTATCTGTGTTGGTGCTCCCTGAACCCAAAAATATTTTTAGTGGAATTTTTTGTTTTGGTGCTCCCTGAACCCAAAAAAGTGTTTTTAGAGTGGTGTCTGTCTGTCAGTCTATCTGTAAGTATACACGACCAGACAGGACACTATTGGTCCGATTTTCATGAAATTTGGTATGTAGGTACTAAACCCTAATATCTCCAGGCGTTTTTTTTTCATTTTTTGGAATTTTTAATTTTTAAGCGTAATTTACCCCTAAAAACCCATAAAAAACGACAAAAATGCAAATTTCTCAAAAACGGCTCTAACGATTTTGATCAAATTTTCAGTATTTATAGTGCTTAAGATGCCAAACAAAATGACACCACCCGCTTTCATCAAAACTTCGGCGTTTTATAATTATGGGGAAATGTTTAAAAATAAACAAGTTTGTGTTGTCAATCTAGCATCGCGGCCGCACAGGGTAGCACCACGGTAGCGAGCACGGCCAGTAATTCAAAGGTCGCGCGATCGAATCCCACCTGGAACAATACTTTTTTTATACGATTGACGTAGGTAGAATATTATTTTTTTGTTTTGTTCTAAAAAGTTGTAAAAAATAAAATGATTAAAAACAATATTATTGTGATTCCAGTAAGTTGGGAGAAAGTTTGTGTCAGTTAACTGATACCGTTTATTATATTACTGTTCACAATACTGAATATAAGTTGAAGACTAGGTGGTAACTATAACTTGTGAACATCCTTTTTAATGCATCTGTGAATAATGAAAAGATGCGTCGCGGCGACAGCCACAATCGCATGTTGGCAGGACGGGTAGTAGACCCGCAACCGCCCATGTGTCCTGTACTGCTAACTAAATCCCGAACGCACAGTAGGCCTATATAGTGATGCTTTCGGCGGAACTACACTAACAACAAACATTTTGCAGTAATAAATGAAGTAGTAATTGAAGCTTGATCGATTTTGTTCTACAATTTTTTAATTTTTTTGCTGAAAATTTCACCGCTTTTTTTAAACTGTGTTCTGAAGATAAACATCACCTGATCAGAAATAGGTGAGTACATTTTTCGATTAAACATGATTTACTGTGTATTTTAATGTTCGTATGATGCTCACAATGTGAATGTTAACTTTTCTACTCAAGGTTTTATTTCATTTTGTACTGCGGGGCAAAATCGGGTCAACTCGATGACAAAGATAGATATGTTACGTTGGAGTTTAGATGATTTAAAAAATGTTTATTAAGTGGTGAGTAATTAAAACATCAAACATTTGTCATTCATTTCTTTTACTTTCTCACTATACTAGAGAAAGTATAGTGATCGCAAAAAAAATCGATGTTGAGATTGTTGTGGAAATATCCGTTTTGGGACCCCCTGAGTCCAAAAAAGTGGTTTTTTTTCAAAATGTCTGTCTGTATGTCTGTATGTATACAAAGCTAGAGCGAAAACTATTCGATCGATTTCAAACAAATTTGCACCAGACGTGTCAAGTAGGCCTGTATGGATGCATGAAAAACGGTTTTGAAATTTTTTGAAAAACAACCCCCTTTTTGGCCCCCCCAAAAAATCAGTAATTATTTTTTTATAAAAAAAACGGCTCTAACGATTTTGATAAAATTTGGCTTATTTGTAGCCTTTAATGTACCCTACCATAAGCAAAAAACCGCATCTTTCTAAAAATTCTCTTGTAGCTAATAATAATAATAACTGATTTTTGGGGGTTTTTTTACCATAAAAGGGGTTGTTTTTCAAACTTTTTCAAAACCTTTTTTTACGCATCCATACAGGCTTAATTGACGTGTTTGGTGCAAATTTGTTCGAAATCGATCGAATAGTTTTCTCTCTAGATAATAATAATATTTATTAGTTAATCTCCTACTTTAATAAAAAATCACCTCTCCTACCCCACCCTACAAGTCACAGTAAATCTGTTTAATAATTTTAATTTAAATATGTTTGTGAGAAAGTATGTGCCAGTTCCTGGTACCGTTTATTAAATATATTATACGAAGCCATGATAGTTAATAATGGGTGTGTTTTTTCAGGTAGCCATGCCGATAAAGTACATACGAAAGACCAACAGGCAGAAGTGGTCACAGGACTCTATGTGTGTGCTAGCTTGGGAGATTTGGAGGGAGGATGGGGTACAAGCGGGAAACAGTCGAAAATACCAGACGATGAAAAAACGATTCTTTGAGTTCATCAGACGAAGCATGCATATTTTGTAATGACCTGTATTCAGAATCATCGTCAAAGGAGGGATGGATCCAGTGACTTGTCATGCCTGGACTCATGAACAATGTTCTGAATAATGTGTGTTTCTGATAGTCATAAGGACCAATTATTGAAAACTTTGCCAATACTCAAATTATTTGTTTAGAACTAAATTTGGCACCTAAAATAGTTTTAAGGTATCCATTAGTAGTACTTTTAATTATTTCCTTATGTTTTTGTATCATTTTTCATGTAAAATTTTCTTACTTTAAAGACTTTCTACTATTTTGTTGTTGTGACATCGTTCATTTTAAGCTGAAACCGGACTAGTATCATGTTGTTTAATATGTAAGAGATCTGAATAACCTGAATTTGCAGAATTATTCATCTATGAAAATCTGTATATATAAAAGCCAAATACCTCTCACTCACTAACTCATCGCGATTTCTCAAAAACTACTGAACGGATTGGAACGAAATTTGGTATGTAGCTTCCTCTAGGGCCATAGTTGCTCACTAAGAAAGGTTTTCTAAAAATTTGTAATTTTAGGGTTGGGGTTGGGGGGGATCAAAGTTACTAAAAATCCCCATAAGAAATACATAGTGGAATATATTTATTGATATATTTGTTTTTGTTAATTTACATTTAACTTTGATTTGTCTATATCCGTGCAAAGACGGATCGGGCCGATAGTAACTTACATGAGTTGAAAGTTTAGGTACCCGGTTTTGCCCCACTTTCCCCTACTAAAATGTGAACTAACAATTCACTAACTGTTCACACACAGCATTAATATTGCCATACATTAATAAGTCAATGATGATTTACTGTGATGGTCTTAACGATGGTGAAATAAGTGATGTGCTGTTTAGAGATGATGTAAGAGTAAGTATGTACTTCTGATTTTTGTATATTTGGCAATGATGACTCAGATAAAGATCCGACATTTCAATCAGACGGATCATTAAAAAATATATGTATTTATGTGTTCGCACTCTAACGGGCCCATTTTACGTCCGATTTGGTCCATAATTACCAACATAATTACCACGTTGGTTTTTTTAAGTTCTCGGAGTTTATCGGACGAGTTCGTTAGCCAAAAAATCCAACAACCTAAAGCACGTTTTTGACCAGAAATAATTTTGTTTTTTTTGCATTTTTCGTACTAAAATTAAAAGTTTTTGGGATTTTATCTACAAAATAAATACAAGAGATTTTGTGCACATTTTGGTTTTTTACACTACCTTAGCCCGTCTGGTTTCACAAAAAATCTATAAAAACGTAAAATACCATAAAAGTACCCAAGATGTTGCCAACGTTGCAAGCTGAACGAAGCAGGGCGTGAGTCGAAGCTGGAGGCTTAGGTGCAAATAAATTCTACTAATTGCAAAGTGACAATTAAGTACCGGACCGGCTTATTATTTATTTTCTCGTTACAGATGAAGCAACAAAACTCCGCAAATCAACAGTAGGACCAGTAATCTACTTTTTTACGTAAATACTATGTTTTTACTCTTTTACGGGGTCGGCCCAAGAGGAGTTGAAAGAAATTCTTAAATAACAGCATAGGTCGAGTTTGGTATAAAATTGTAGATATTTTTTCGTAGAATTCACTGCTGCAAACCCGATTTCAAAAGGTTGTCCCGAAATAAAATGGCGGCGTTCTGAAGTTACGAAATTTACAATGTTGGATTTGTAAGATCAGCAAGTTATGGTTTGTCGTTATGGGTAATTATTCAATAATTTTCATTAAGAGACTTTAAGTAATGAATTAAAATAACTCAAGAAGGAAAAGGAAATTTTACATTATTAGCAATGAATTGTTAAATGTCAAAGTTGTAAGCTTTAGTTATTTCCCATGAAGTGGACTTCAACCCTTGTTGATAAGAGCTATTCCTGTTATCACATCAGTTGCTTTCTGTTAGTCAATGTGTTCAGAAGGTTAAATTATTTTTCGTTTACAACAAGATTTATTTATTATTCCTGTTTCTGCACTCACAGCGATGTCGCTTACTGAGCAAGAGAGAATAACACTTCTGATGATGCGAGGGTGGATAGATAGACAAAGATCATTCGAGGATGTTAGAAGATTATTTAATGAAAATTTCCCTGATAAAAACATTTCTAAATCAACACTTATAAGAAGTGTTAGCCGGTTTCTATAGTTTGGGGAAGTTCAGGATCTTCCAAGAAGAGGATGACCTACAACTGTAACGGATGGGAATACCTCGTTAGATGTTCTACAACCATTTGTAGAAAATCCCAATGAAACACTTAGGCAAGCTGCGGAACAGCATGGAATGTCTCATGAGTCCGTTCGTAAGGTTTTGACAAGTTCTGGGTTTAAGCCGTACAAAGTAACTTTGGTTCAAGAACTAAATGAAGATGATTTCGATCGGTGTTCTGAGTTTTGCGAAACTATGATGAGCAGGATTGATCGACACCAAATCGATTTAGACAACATTTTATTTTCTGACGAGGCTACGTTTATGGTAAATGGCAGCGTAAACAGACATAACTGTTGGTATTGGGACAGTAGCAACCCGCACTGGAAGCTTGAAAACCACACACAACATCCGCAAAAATTGAATGTCTGGACAGGCATTATCTATGATCAAATATTGGGACCATTGTTCATCGATGGTAATTTAAATAGTGATTCATATCTAGCTATGCTGCAAAATCATATAATTTCAGCCTTAAGGGCTTTTGCTGGTAGAAGGTTTCAAAATATTTTCTTCCAGCAGGATGGAGCACCCCCACATTACAAAAGAGAGGTTAGTGAATACTTAGACCAAATGTTCCCTCAAAGGTGGATCGGAAGACGAGGAACTGTAGAATGGCCAGCTCGCTCCCCCGATTTATCTCCACTAGATTTTTTCTATGGAGATACTTAAAGGACAAAGTATTTAAAACTCAGCCGCAAGATTTGAATGACCTCAGAAATCAAATAGTTCAGGAAGCCCAAAGTATTCCTCAACACTACCTACATAAAAATGCAGTATCCAGCTTCTATCACCGCTTAGCGCACTGCCACACGGCTCAAGGGGAACACTTTGAACACAAAGTTTGTAAGTACGTAATCTTAACCTTCCAAGTCATTTCAAATGCTTTAAGCCACCATGTAATGTTTCACAGCATTATCCTTTTCAAGTGCAGTTTGCGGCTTTAATTTGTTGTTTAATAATGACCTTTAATTTGATGTACATCAGACTTATTCTTACATTTATGATTTTTGCCGTCCTCCTTGCGGAATGTCCTCCAGTTGAAGTAAAGTGGCAATACTTTGCTATCACAACAGGTAATAAGTTCATGGTAATGAGTTAAACTGTTATGATTCATGCTAGGAAACCATTTCTTGGCCATCTTTAACAAATCCAACATTGTAAATTTCGTAACTTCAGAACGCCGCCATTTTATTTCGGGACAAATTTTTGAAATCGGGTTTGCAGCATTGAATTAAATGAAAAAATATCTACAATTTGAAACCAAACTCGACCTATGCTGCTATTTAAGAATGTCTTCCAATTCCTCGTGGGCCGACCCCGTAAAAGAGTAAAAACATGGTATTTACGTCAAAAAGTAGATTACTGGTCCTACTGCTGATTTGCGGAGTTTTTTTGCTTTATCTGTAACGTGAACATAAATAATAAGCCGGTCCGGGACTTAATCGACACCCTATATAGGCCTACACACAGGCATCTATTCACCGCCTTCATAAGTAGATCAATTTCCCAAGTAGTTGGTTGAAACCATAAAACATATAAACTTAATTTTGAAAATTCTCTCAACTCACGGCAGCGGTTCAGCTGCGTTGTCGAATTATTTTATTTGTAGTCTATGAGGCTGTGTGCGCCAAACTGCAACACTTTATATGGAAGTTAGAATTGGCTACTTTATTGTTTATTACATGGACTATCCGCGTTTAGATTCATGGTTTTTTTTTAACGTCTATACTTTATGCTAACTTAGTTATACTTCGAAAAATCGTGTGGTTATATTTAACCTTAGTTTTGTTTGTCTGAATCCAAACGAACGAAAGCTACAATTTTAATTAACCGGTCATGTTTATCCATTGCAGCCAATGAGTTAGTGAAGTTGTAATAGCAGTTCTACTTCTTAGCTTGAATGCCTACTTGACCCAAATAGAAGTTCGAAAAAAGATTAAAAACACAATTACCATATTTTGTCACCGGAACAAGTTAGGTTGGTGAATGGAAGCTGCACGATGTATATGCATTTAAATAAAATATGGTAATTCGCTGCTACTTGCGTAGAAAGTAGGCCAGTGATAAATAAATCGATCATCGCCCTATACATAGCGAAAGTAATTTCTACGCTACGTTCTCTAGTGTGTATAAGCTAGAGGACTTCGAAAATGCTCGCTTCGCTCGGCGATCCGGAGAAGCAAATGCAGATTATTGTATTCTACGATATTTTCACGGGAATAGGCCTAAGGATAGATTAGGACGGAGATCGAATCTAACGTCGGTAGTAGTAAATGAGTACCGATCATGGTCCCCAGAACACGTTTTGAGGTGACATTAAAAATTATATATATTATCTATACAGGGTGGTCCATATGTATGGGAACACCTCAATAAATTGGAAACTGTTATAGATGTAATACTGTAACTTTCAGGATAAGTTATTGGTCAAATACTCTACCTTTTGACAGACAACTGAATTTCAACCCCTTCTCAGGGGGTGGTGTTAGGAATAATTGCATAAGCAAAGGCTTAATATTAGAATTGGATTTATTATTATTATTATTATTACTATTAGGAAGCAATGTAAAGCTTATAAGTCCCAAGAAGAGAACCTAAAGTAGAAGCTATTGCGAAAGATATATAAAAGTGTAGCAATAGCTGAGACAAGCAAAATTCTATGTTCAGTAACCTGGATAGTTATAGATACTCTTGACTGACCTAAAAAGGGGGTTAGTCTTTTAGAGACACCACGGGGCAGCGGAAGCTCTGCCCGTTGATATGCTGCTCTTGGGAGACTTTTGTCTTGAAGGGACACGGTGACAAGGTGAGCAAATAGTATATGTATAGTCATTCAATACGGTTACATAAAGGTGTAATTTGGAAGTACAGTCAACTAATTTATATATCATTTGTGTTTGAGAATTCCGTTACTTAGAGTGCTCTGTCTTGGGACTTAATTAGTTGGAAATGATTAGGATTAATAAGATTGTAGAGTTTGATCTTTGTATGTTTAAATTATAGTAATAAGTAATAATTGGACTTTGATTTAGTGTGATGATATATATATATATATATATATATATATCCCCAGAGATCTTCGCAGTGTTTCAAACCCAGTAACGTTTCAGACTCAGTAGATTGATTAAAAGTGGTGAGTTCAATACACTGCGAACATCTAATTTATACAGACTAAAACCTGAGACGTTCACAGCCTTTTGGACTCATCTTTATTTTGTTGTAATGGTATTACAATGACTTGATAGTATTGAATTTGTACTTATAATTTTTTATAATAACATAAATCTACTCTCTGAATAGTTTTTCCACTATTTTGAGATAATTAAAATTACAATAAACTACAACTGGGTACAAGTATTTAATCTATATTAATATTAATATATATATTTTTTTTTGCATATGTAGGTAAGTTATTTAAAGTGAATTACTTATTCATTTTCAAATTTGACTAAGTATTAATTGATTTAAAAATAGTCCTCGTAACACACTTAACTAAAAGAAAGTTTTGTTGTAACTTTTCGAGTAACGTAGATTACATGTTTTAATAACTTCTGTAACTATTTTAAGGTGTAGCTACGAACATTTCCATGCAGTGGTTAACTTTTAATTTTACTTGAAAGCCAGGAAATATTGTAAAGACTATATATAGAAACTTATTTTGTTCTTTGTAAAATCTTCTGCTTACATACGTATTTAGCTTAATTTTAGTTCCATTATTAAAATTAAAACAAAAGTTGTTTATTATAAAACGGTCACCAGGGGTAACGAGTTAGAGTTTATTTTGACACATTTTGCCCATTTTATCTGTTTTTATTGTTATTTTTGGAACTGTCGGATATGATATTTAATCTGGATTGTAATTCCATTATTTATATTGCATCACAAGTTGTTCACTCTAATATGGTCACCATGGATATCGTTTATGGGTATATTTAGGCACTTCTTGAGCAAATTACGTATTTTAATTGTTATTTATGATACTTTCAGGCAATATACTTCGTCTGGATTGTAGTTCCATTATTTATACTGCATCAATAGTTGTTGACTCTAATATGGTCACCATGTCTATCGTTTATGGGTATATTTAGGCACTTGTTGGGCAAATTACGTATTTTTATTGTTATTTATGACACTTTCAGGCAACATACTTAGTCTAGATTTTAATTCCATTATTTATATTGCATCAAAATTAGTTCACTCTAATATGGTCACCATGTCTATCGTTTATGGGTATATTTAGGCACTTGTTGGGCAAATTACGTATTTTTATTGTTATTTTTGATATCTTCAGGCAATATACTTAGTCTAGATTGTAATTCCATTTTTAATATTGCATCAAAATTTGTTCACTCTAATATGGTCACCTTGTCTATCGTTTATGGGTATATTTAGGCACTTGTTGGGCAAATTACGCATTTTTATTGTTATTTATGATATCTTCAGGCAATATACTTAGTCTAGATTGTAATTCCATTATTAATATTGCATCAAAATTAGTTCACTCTAATATGGTCACCTTGGCTATCGTTTATGGGTATATTTAGGCACTTGTTGGTCAAATTACGCATTTTTATTGTTATTTATGATATCTTCAGGCAATATACTTAGTCTAGATTGTAATTCCATTATTAATATTGCATCAAAATTAGTGCACTCTAATATGGTCACCTTGTCTATCGTTTATGGGTATATTTAGGCACTTGTTGGGCAAATTACGTATTTTTATTGTTATTTATGATATCTTCAGGCAATATACTTAGTCTAGATTGTAGTTCCATTATTTATATTGCATCAAAATTAGTTCACTCTAATATGGTCACCTTGTCTATCGTTTATCGTTTTGTATATTTAGGCACTTGTTGGGCAAATTACGTATTTTTATTGTTATTTATGATAATTTCAGGCAACATAATTAGTCTAGATTTTAATTCTATTATTTATGTTGCTTCAAAAGTTGTTTACTCTAAAATGGTCACCATGGCTATCGTTTATGGGTATACTAGCTGACCCGTACGGCGTTGCCTGTGGTGGTTGGTATTTTCAGTCTTTTTAACGTAATTGTATTCTTTTTAAGTGTTCAGTCAGTGAGTGGTATTTTTCTTTTTTATATATACATCTTAAATAATAAAAGCACTATTGTCATAATAATAAAAGATCTGAAATTATGATTTTAGTAAATTTGATCCCCCAAACCCCCCTAAAATTTCGAAATTTTGCATACCCTTTCTTAGTGAGCACCTATGGCCCTAGAGGAAGCTTCATACAAAATTTCATTCCAATCCGTTCGGTAGTTTTGAAGAAATCGTGATTTAATAACTTTGATCCCCAAACCCCCCTAAAATTTCGAATTTGTTCAAACCCTTTCTTAGTGAGCACCTATGGCCCTAGAGGAAGCTACATACCAAATTTCATGCAAATCCGTTGGGTAGTTTTGAAGAAGTCATTTTTTAACAAATTTGAACCCCCCCAAACCCCCCTAAAATTTTGAATTATTTCAAACCCTTTCTTACTGAGCACCTATGGCCCTAGAGGAAGCTACATACCAAATTTCATGCAAATCCGTTCGGTAGTTTTGAAGAAGTCATTTTTTAACAACTTTGATCCCCCCC
>JAGFPH010008253.1:0-11365 GCA_018207615.1 Philaenus spumarius
AATTTGTTATCTTGACCTTGGGGGCAAGGGTCAGGTGACCTGGGGTCAAAAGGTCAGATTTGGACCAGAACTCTTGTTTCTACACTACTCCCGTCCTATCACAAATAAGACGCAGACTGCTGAAAATGGTTATCCGCAGTATCGCAGACGCTCTCCGGAGGAAGGTAGATTTACGGTAAATGTAAAAGATATTGATTTAGACAATAGGTGGGTGGTGCCGTACAATCCCGTCTTTTCACGTAAATAACAAGTTCAGTAGAAGAAAGCAAGGAAAGAGCGTCCAAGGGCATCCTTTAGTAAAAGGGGCGATGTTTTGGGTAGGGTTTACACCGTACATCCTTCAAATAGTGAATGCTAATATCTCTGTCTTTTACTACATGAGGTTCGAGGACCTACCAGCTTCAGTGATCTCCAAAAGGTTGAAGGTGTAGTTCACCCCACTTTTCAATCAGCTTGAAGAGCACTGGGATTACTGGAAGGTGACAATCATTGGCATAAGACATTGGAGAAACCGCACTATCGAGATCTCCTAGCAAAATCCGTGAGTTGTTTTCAGTAATGTTAGTGTTCTGCCAGGTATCCGATGCTTTTAACCTTTGGCAGACCTATAAGGAAAGCATGGCTGATGATGTAAAAAGATATCTAGAGAGGGGATACCAAACAGGAGTAGAAGTTGATATGTACATTGTTTTCAACAAGACTTTGACGTTGATATAAGATTTGGTTTTTGTAAAGTCTGGCCACGGCTTCAAGCAATATGGCCTGCCTATTCCGTCACTTAATCGTTACAACGATTCACCCAACCGTGAATTAATGAGGGAGGTTGCTTACAATATAGTACAATTGTCTGAGATGGTCAACACGAACGAGCCAAAACTTAATTTTGACCAAAGATATGTGTACAACACATTAATTACCAGTGTGCATTCCAAACATGGACAGCTTTTTTTATTAGATGCACCAGGAGGCACTGGAAAAACCTTCCTCATTAATTTATTGTTGACTAGAGTCAGGAAAGACAAGAAAATCGCAATAGCGGTGGCTTCGTCCGGAATTGCAGCTACTCTACTTTCTAGAGGCAAAACCGCACATTCAGCTCTGAAGTTGCCTTTAGACCTCAACCACCATAAAACTCCAATCTGCAATAATATATCCAAGCCGAGTGACATGGCTGAGGTTCTGCGGAAATGCGAGCTGATTGTGTGGGACGAAATAAAAATGGCTCACAGAGGAGGAGTAGAGGCACTTGATAGAACTTTTCAAGATCTAAGAAGTAACAAAAGCTTGATGGGTGGAGTAAATGTTCTTCTGGCTGGTGATTTTAGACAGACCTTATCTATCGTTCCTAGTTGAACTCGGGCCGATGAGGTTAAGGCATGTTTAAAGTCATCTTTTTATGGCCCTTAGTAAAATCCTCAAAGTTAAAATTAACATGAGAGTACAAGTAATGGCTCAATCTGGTAAAGAGCACTTTTCTAACCTCCTTCTACAAATTGACAACAATCAAATACAGGAAAACGATGAAAAAATTTCTCTCCCAGATAACCTGTGAACTGTTGTCAGCCAAATACATTACTTTACGCAGCGCATTTATCCTGACTTGAAAGGTATGAGTAACGTTGATCCATCTTGGCTAAGGGAAATAGCGATACTCACACCTACAAATGAATGCGCTACTGAAATTAACAACATCCTGTTGGATCAGCTAACGGCACAGGAGATGAAGTACGAGTCAGTTGATAGTGTAGTAGAATTGGAGGATGCAGTGTACTACCCTGTGGAGTTCCTCCATACACTGGATCCTCCAGAAATCCCACCTCCCAGTCTCCGCCTTAGGGTGGGAGCACCAATCATGCTGCTCCGAAACATCAATCCTCCTAAGCTTTGTAATGGTACCAGGCTTCAGGTCAAGTCCTTATACAAATATGTGATAGAAGCAACCATCATCACAGGACCTGGTGAGGGAGAAACAGTTTTCATTCCGCGAATTCCATTAAGTCCTTCAGACTACCACTTCAGTTTTAAACAACTTCAGTTTCCAGTTAAAGTCTGTTTCGCCATGACGATAAACAAAGCTCAGGGGTAAACTTTAAAGGTAGCTGGGGTAGATTTGCGAAAGGACTGTTTCTCCCACGGCCAACTCTATGTTGCCTGCTCCAGAGTCAGCTCCCCTGACAACTTATATGTTTTGTTATTGGAGGACCAAACTGCCAACGTTGTTTACAGAGAGGTTCTCCAATAACATGCTTGCTAACAAGAAGAGCTGATACAAAAATATTTAGTTTGATGATTATTTTAATGTAAATAATATTGTACACACTATGAGATTTAAAACATGCCCCTTTCAAACCACCAACCACCACGGGCAACGCCGTACGGGTCAGCTAGTTGTCTTCTATAAACTCAAATTCGTTTATCCATGAGTTAAAAAGTTCATAAAAACACAAATATGTTTGCAAAAAGGCATCACAAAGAGGCCTAATCTTGTTATAAATATACAAAAATGTAATATACAAATTATTTAGAAAGTAGGATGACATTTCTCTTCTAGAAACTAAAATATGGTACGGAGGCGTATTCTAAATTTTAGCCATGTTCACAAAAAACAAAAAATATTTACAATTTATAATGTTGTTTTAAATATACAGAAATATAATAAAGACATTATTTAGTAAGAAGGAACAATGTCTTCTAGAAACTACAATATGGTCAGGTCAGGAGGCTACCATTTCAAACTTTAGTCTATATCAGGAAAACAGAAAATATGTTTCCAAAAAAGCTGAAAATGAGGAATAACTTAATCTAAAATATAATACACATATTATTTGGTAAGTAGGCTATTACAGTATAGACAAATTTACAGTTCTGTTTCAGTCTGAAAAACTGGAAGAAGAGTGGCCTAACTATGATAAATTGTGTGACAAAATAGTTATTCTAAGTCGGAAAAATGCTGTAAAAAGTTAATAATATTCGTAAACTTCACGGCCTTCTGTATCAACTAAGAACTGTTCAATTCTTAACGATACTTATATCACTTTAAAGATAATTTTAATATGAATCAATAGGTAGATAATACTACTAAATAGATAATAGCTAAAAACTAATCGACACCAACAGGTACTCTTTACCAGTATAGAAACTGCATGTGTAAGGCATTATATAAAAATCTGTAACTATTTGTAGATAAAAGGCAGTGACAATCAGAACAAGTATTTTCAAATGAAAAGGTTTGACCTATGCAATTGAGTAATCAAAATTATTCCAAAAACGAAATTTACCCATAAAAAAATTAATGGGAAAACGAGCGTTTTATTCGTGTTCTATCGCATCAGACAAACCTAACGTCATTCCAACATTTCTTACGTGACATTGTATATTTTTCGTGTTTATTATGTGTCACAATATAATAAACTATATACCAAATTAATCTTTAGAATGTTCTGCGTACAATGATATAAAATTATAATATGACTTATTTAAATACTACTTTAGATGCGCAAACCTTGATTTAAAAAATGTTTGTTAAAAGAGTACCCGAGATATTCTTTGCCAGTGGGGTGACGCTTTAAAAGAGTACCCCTGGTACTGTTTGCCAGATAGTTGTTCATGAATCTATGAAAATTCTACTGTAAAAGTAGTTACCTCTTTCAAAATAGTAAATAAACGGTATCAGTTAACTGACACAAACTTTCCCCCAACTTACTGTAATCAAAATAATATTGTTTTTAATCATTTTATTTTTTACTACTTTTTAGAACAAAACAAAAAATAATATTCTACCTACGTCAATCATATAAAAAATTATTGTCCCAGGCGGGATTCGATCGCGCGACCTTTGAATTACTGGCCGTGCTCACTACCGTGGTGCTACCCTGTGCGGCCGCTGCCGCGATGCTAGATTGACAACACAAACTTGATTATTTTTAAACATTTCCCCATAATTATAAAACGCCGAAGTTTTGATAAAAGCGGGTGGTGTCATTTTGTTTGGCATCTTAAGCACTATAAATACTGAAAATTTGATCAAAATCGTTATAGCCGTTTTTGAGAAATTTGCACTTTTGTCGTTTTTATGGGTTTTTAGGGGTAAATAACCCTTAAAAATTAAAAATTCCCAAAAATGAAAAAAACGTCTGAAGATATTAGGGTTTAGTATCTGCATACCAAATTTCATGAAAATCGCACCAATAGTGTCCTCTCTGGTCGTGTATACATACAGACAGACTGACAGACAGACACCACTCTAAAAACACTTTTTTGGGTTCAGGGAGCGCCAAAACAAAAATTTCCACTAAAAATATTTTTGGGTTCAGGGAGCACCAACACACATAATTGCACTAAACAATTTTTGGGGGTTCTGGGAGCACCAAAACAGATAATTCAACTGAAAATTCAAATTCGAACATTTTTACGAAAACAATACTTTCTCCATATACTACGTATAGGGTGGAGAAAGTAAAAAGAGAACCTAGAAGAGTTGTTTGATAGAATGAACACAGTCATTATAAGTTCATGGAATTCACTGAGGTATTATATCTTGTATAGTTTTACTAAAATGTTATTTTTAATGACTTGTATTATCCTTTAATATACTAACGTAATCTGCTTTAATTTCTATATTTGCGATTTAAAAGGTTTGAATTAATTACGGCTATATTATCATCAATGGTCACTATATGACAATACCATTGACATAAGTATCAATTCAACTTTTGTTGTTTTATACATTCAAATTCCACGCATTTCTTCTAGTACAAGTTTAGTACGAATTACCTTGCGATAAGACATGCATATTTATCCCTTACCTTCATTGTTTGATATAACCACATCGGCGGCAGTTATTAATAAGAATATTTCGTCGAGTCCCCATTGTTGTACCATACTCTTCCTGCCTTCATGCATTTAAATTGCTAATTTTCACTGCTTTTCGATGCAAATGCTTTCCCGTAATAATAGATGCGTAATGCGTATTTATTCTCTCCGGGCAAACGTGGGTGTGAATTACGTATTCATTAACAACACAGCGTGTATTCATATTAGTAATTAGTAAATGTAAATTTAGTTTATACAGACTTGTGTTCTCTAAAATAGTGATGGATAGCTTTGCAGATGTAGATAATTGATTGAGAGTTAATTTATTTTGCTAAACCATTTCCCGTATTACTATTGCTAGAATTATTTAGGTCTTGTAAAAAAAACAGAACAATGACATAAAGTGTGATTACAATCACTAAGACTGCCAACTATATAAGTAAATTAGCTACTACAAAGGCCTAACCATAGAACTCTATTAATACACCTGGAACGCTCGGGCTTTGTACAAAAAAACGGTCTTTACCCCCACCCCTTCGTAGTCACTCACGGCCGCTTAGTGGATTTCAGCATTGTGCGCCCTGTCCTTTACACGCTTTTGCGCCTCACTAGATTCATGTAATTAAAATAAAATGTATATATTATTTATCTGCATGAACTACGGAATCTAACAGTATATATAAACTTCTTGTAGTTTGGTAATTTATTTCATTTGTAGTAATGAAAAATATTTAGTGTTTTAAAAGTGTGACACGAAAAAGTCACTAAGCGTAAACTCTTTTTTTGTTTTGGGGTTAAAAAGAAACTTCCAGCGGAAAAGTTTCAGCGAAAAAAAGCACGGCAAGCTTCCATAATGCCCGTGAAATCAACTACACTGTGAATGGACAATAGTTTGGGCCATTCTGTTTCTCTTTTAATAAGCTTTTCAATAGTGTATTACATCACCTACCTTTACATTTGAAATTGTTGACCCCCTACCCCCTTGAGCCCCCCAAAATCAAATACGTTCAGATATATTTCTCCTGTTATGCAACACAATATATATACAACGTTTTGTTAACTTATTTTCAGTAACAAAAATAATAAATTGGGTTAAAGGGACATTATGAACATCTGTATACCTGCTACTTGAAATACGATATGTGACGACGTTATGTATTATAATCTCTCTTACCTACAGTGAAAACATTATTTAAATACGTAGGAGCAGTACAACATTTCTAAATCAACTATTAAGCTTGATTCAACACATAAGCAGCATTTCTTTCGGCTTACGTATAATGTTTTCTGCATGCGGAATTAACTTTAAGGGTGTCAATCCTACAAGGTTGGAGCTTTTCCGTCATTTCTTTGTAAAGTGGCACTTATCAGTGAAGCTATTACTTTTGCACTCACACAGGACACTTTCCCACCACTTTCGTACAAGTTCTCGTCACAAACAAAATATGTTTACGTCGACATTGCGATATAATAATAATAAAATATACCGTATATAATATCAATAAAATATACCACATATAATACTAATAAAATATACCGGATATAATAATAATAAAATATAAAGGTGAAAAACACAATAATTCGACTTCCTACAGACGTATGACATTATATAAACTAACTCAACTAAAGCGAGATACAAAAAATGTTTGCGTCGACATAGCGACATAAAAATAACATAAAATAATATACTGGGGCGAAATACACAATAATTTTACTTTCTACGAACGCTTATATAACTCAACTACAGCGAGATAACAACTGGAGAGAGCTCACAATTAGAGACTGCATGGGAAACAAATAATAAAGTATTCCAATGCGAAGAAACGTTTTTTCGAAAATTATCGATTTTCGAGAGCGTATATCTCATTAACGGTTACAGATAGCAAAAATACTATTGGTGTAAACAATGTAGAGAATTTTCTCACCTTCAATTTTGTATACGTATGTATTTTTTTAGGACCAACCCCTACTGAGATATAGGCAAATAATCAAAAAATGTGACCTTAAACCCCCTCCCCCCTCTTCCGCCACCCCTAGGGTCAAGGACTTTTAGTATGTTATACTACTAGGTACCCCAAACAATGTACCAGAGTTGACTTTCCTTCTAGGCCCCCCTTTTGGGCATTCGTTGACGCGGCTATATGGGCGTGCAATACTACTGATTCTTAACAAATTTGATAAATCTAAAACAATGAGTTGACCTTTTAACACCAATAAAAGCTTAGTCACTTTGGATGTAATCTTTGCTGATTGGAAAATATCGTGTTTCACTTTCCAAACAGCCTAGTAGTAACATGCAACACCATTTAGTCACGAGGGACATTAAAGATGTGAATTTACAGAATATAATTGTTATTAATTCAGTTATTGTTCTGTTAATTTCACTTAAAGACTCTAACTCAATCGTGCACATTTTTGTTTTGTGCAATCACATTTTTTCATTGAATAGAAATTTGTAAGAACTGTGAAGGAAAAACAAATAATTTGGGGTAAATGTTTATTGCAATGCACTATATTAATGAATGTGTATTGTTATTATTGAGGTTAACAGTTTAAAATAGGTTTTCCGCTACAAATCTAAATACTGTTAACGTTTCCAGTGAGATTATAATTAAAATTGGCTTCGCAATTTTGTTGTAGATGTAACGTTGTATTAGCTGTGTGACACACATGACTCCGCCCCTCCCCCGTACGATAACACTGTGCAAGAGATATTGAAACAATCCTAATACCTAAGATGTAAGCCCACTCATGCATGTCGCTTGCATGCTATCATATTAAATCAAAAGTCCTATAGTATTTTCGAATTAATCTAGATAGCCATATTATGTATCTACTACGGCATTCATATCTTTTCAAATTTTTTAAAAGTCAGTTTTATATGAAACTAGCTTACTCGTACGGCGTTGACCGCGGTGGTTGGTATTTTCAGTCTTTTAACGTAATTGTATTCTTTTTAAGTGTTCAGTCAGTGAGTGGTATTTGGCTTTTATATATATATATATATATATCTTAAAATTGTCATAATAATAAAAGATCTGAAATTATGATTTTAGTAATTTTGATCCCCCCAAACCCCTCCTAAAATTTCGACATTTTGCATACTCTTTCTTAGTGAGCAACTATGGCCCTAGAGGAAGCTACATACCAAATTTAATTCCAATCCGTTCGGTAGTTTTAAATAAATCGTGATTTAATAACTTTGATCCCCATCTAACCCCCCTAAAATTTCAAATTTGTTCAAACCCTTTCTTATCGAGCGCCAATGGCCCTAGAGGAAGCTACATACTAAATGTCATTAAAATCTGTTCGGTAATTTTAGAGAAATCGTGATTTAGTAATTTTTACCCCCAAACCCCGCTAAAATTTCTAATTTTTTAAAACCCTTTTTTAGTGAGCCCCTATGGCCCTAGAGGAAGCTACATACCAAATTTCATTCCAATCCGTTCTTTAGTTTTGAAGAAATCGTAATTTAATAACTTTGATCCCCCCAAACCCCCCTAAAAATTCCAATTTTTTCAAACCCTTTCTTAGTGAGCACCTATGGCCCTAGAGGAAGCTACATACCAAATTTAATTTCAATCCGTTCTATAGTTTTTGAGAAATCGTGATGAGTGAGTCAGTGAGTGGTATTTCGCTTTTATATATATAGATAGGCAAAAACTATTGTGAAATAAATATAGGCCTATATATTAAGTACAAGGTATGTGTGTAGCTCTACAAATGGAAACTCGTAGTATGACGTGTGTGAAGTCACGCGACTTAATATAATTGGATCATTTGGTTAATGGATCATGTATCTTCAACATAACTTCTCTTTCATTGAATTTCGACTATAATCTTTTGTAATTTGCAGGAAATCGTTCATTAACATCTAAATAATTATAATTCGTAGGTGACCAAAATTTAAACTTGTTATTAAAGATATTTGCTTATAAACAAGAAAAAACGTGATTTTTAGTCGAATCACTTGATAGCAGTAAAACATGGGATCAATTTTGTTACCTACTGCAAATTTAAATGTCATGAGCACATGGCGGATAATAAAAATAAGACCGTCATTAGTAAAAACGAAAGTGTATACAAGCGATATTCTAGTCACCTTCGAGCGCTTTACCAATGTAATATCATAGGCCAGTCTTCTCAAGGTTGGCTCCGCTCACTGGATTCAAAGCTTTGACTCGAGTGATATTGCACACCCTTAACTGTCAACATAAAATTGTTTTAATATTTCTGTTTATGTCATTATTATTGTTTTTATTACAATTCGACTGCGTATTGCGTACATATATGTGTATAGCTTTAAGAAATATAAAAACACTCTGTGACGCCATGCGAAGTAATCGTACAGTAAGTTGAAATGCAATCAAGTGTTATTATATCCTGAAACTATACCGATAATCTTTCATTAATATTTATATTTGTATTATTATTTATATATTTATATTATATTTTATATATTTATATATATTTGTATATTTATAGAGTTGAGAGTTCATCCAGTAAGACAATCGTGTCATTTTACCGTGCTTTGAAAAAACATCCTGAATATAAGGTACTGTACTACATTCGTATATCATGCCGAGAGATAAGTAGATTTTAAAAATTTGTACAATTTTGTTTCTTTATATTAACTGTTTACATTGATTTAATACCTTTAATAATATAACTAAACTTTATGATTACACTAGCTGGCCCGATCCGGCTTTGCACGGATAGACAAATCAAAGTTAAATGTATATTAACAAAAACTATACAGTATTATATCAATAAATATATTACACTATGTACTTCTTATGGGGATTTTTTAGTAATTTTGACCCAACAAACCTGCCATAAAATTTCGAATTTGTTTAAACCCTTTCTTAGCGAGCACCTAGGGCCCTAGAGGAAGCTACATACTAAAATTCATTCCAATTTGTTCGGTGGTTTTTTTTTAGTAACTTTGACCCCCCTAAAATTTATAATTTTTTGAAAACCTTACTTAACGAGACCTATGGCCCTAGGGGAAGCTACATACCAAATTGCATTCCAATCCGTTCAGTGGTTTTGGAGAAATCGTGATTTAGTAACTTTAGTCCCCCCAAAAACCCCCCTAAGATTTCAAATTTTTTGAAACCCTTTCTTATCAGCACCTACGGCCCTAAAGGAAGCTACATACCAAATTGATTCCAATCCGTTTAGTAGTTTTAGAGAAATCGTGATTTAGTAACTTTGACCCCCCCAAACCCCCCTAAAATTTCGAATTTTTTTAAAATCTTTATTAGTGAGCACCTATGGCCATAGAGGAAGCTACATACCAAATTTCGTTCCAATCCATTCAGTAGTTTTTGAGAAATCGTGATCAGTGAGTCAGTGTATTTGTCTTTTATATACAGATTGTCCCAGAACTCTCTGGACCCCTTTTGTGGATATGTTCCTGGGACCCAGACAAACCTATTTCACAATATAAACATGGGTCTACGGTGCTTATTTTTTCGTCTTTCTGTCTGTATGTGTTTTTTACAAAATTTGGAAGTATTTGGAAGTAGAAAAGATATTGAGCTCAAACTTTGTATACCTATTTGTTGCGTAACCTTTTATCACAGTACGAAAAATTAGAACATTATTTTTAATATTATCAAAATGGCGGCTGTTTTTAATTTTTGATATCAAATATCTCAAAAACCGCTAACTTTACAAAAAATTTATAAGAGACAAAAAGGTTTACTTTTTTAATGGCAAATACAATTTTCTGTTAATTTGTCTGCAGCTCAAAGGATAACAGATATATTGAACAAAAAAGGGAAAACGTATTTCTTGATAGTTGTCGACAATACCCAGAATTACAGAACTCTGTTTCAGATTACTCACAGATTTCAAATCTTTAAAAATAAATTACTGAATTATAAACAGTCAGGTAAACATAATGCTGCTGAACAGTAAGGACAGCACCAAGTTGTATAAATAATTCTATTTATGTTTTTATTTTTTTCTGAGTCGACTACATATTCTTGTCGGTTGCGTTTTTTTCCTGTTAGAGAAATTTTTCAGCAGAGTTCATACTCTGACTCAGTCAGCTTTGATTTGAATAAGCTTCCTTCTAGAAAGTCGAGAACAATTTATTCTAAGTAGTACAACTTACCGTAAAAATGTCTCTAAAGTCAAATTTAGCAAAATTCTACCAATTTCAGATGCTGCACATCAACTTCTTTTTAGGGTTTACCACCAGATTCAAATTTGGTTAGGTTTTAAACTTCCACCAGAAGAGTGGGTTGGCAATATACATCAAATAACAGGCTTATAACTAAGCCCATGACGACTGCTTCAAGTGAACTTCTTTTACTAATATCTTGCAATTGTTAAACATTGTACAAAATGTAGCTGTCGTAAAGCCTGGGTTCGATTGCACATATATGTGTGTACATTGTAGTGGAATGCATCGCAACAATACATCGGACCAAATCCACGAAATGTTAGAAAATTACCCTTCATAAAAGACTAAAAAAACAAATAGTAAACATTAATAGTATCATTGTATTTGGATAACCTAATAGAACTCCGATCCAATGCA
>JAGFPH010008253.1:25569-47358 GCA_018207615.1 Philaenus spumarius
ACGGCTAAACTAAGCCGAAATCGAAAAAATGTTATACTACATTTTCGTCTTATTTTTACATGTAGAATCAGGTCCTGTATAGCCCATCACACATTTTTGTAACACCCTGTATAAACAAAATTTTGGAAATTCTTTCAACTCATGTCAGTTGTTCGTCTGCATGGAAAAATTATTTAATGTACCTAAATATTTTAATTTTATTTAATAAACCTAATTTTTTAAATTGCTTTTAATATAACTAAATGTTTTTATTTTATTTAACATACCTATAAATTTGTTACAGTTTGGTTTTTACACACACAATCCTACCTAAGACACATTAAGGGCCTACCTGATTAGCAGAACGATGGAAATAATAAATTTAAAAAAAACAAATGTCGCGTTAGTACCAATAGCACATCGATATTCATGTACTGGGTAGAAGAAGGATTACTGGTCTCCTCATCTACCCCGTCCCTTGCAGGAGAGGGTTTCAAATGGTTCAGTAGTCAATTGAGTCATAAGTCAGCAATGCGAACGGTCGTTAACCCATGGGCTAATCGACCCCATTAGTACAATTTGTTCCTAGAATTTTAAGTCTGATTAACTCCATTGCATTTCTGTATTTCTTTTTTGTTTACAAATAATCTTCACCAATGAAGAAGATTTATGATTGAGACTAATCAGTGTCGAGGGACGGAAATTATTATTTCTGTATGACAAAATGAGGAACCATTGCTGTGTTTCATAATATAATGAATGCTTACTTAGTATTGCGAATGAGAATGCTAAGGGACTTTACTTTGTTTTCTCTATTATGAACAATGAAGTGTAAATTCATTCCTTCGTCTTCTGAAATCCTTAAATCAACCAACATCGATTAGAAAAGTTTCCAGAAATCCCTGAATTAGAGTCTTTACACAAATGTGTCCAGCAAAAATAATTCTAGTTAAAACTAACATTAAAACAAGTTATATTTAAAACAAAAAAGCGTGGGAAAGAAATTTTGTTTAATTATCTTCTTGTCGAGAAGATTTTTTAACTGTCAAAATCGGTTAACCTGTACCGGGTTCACAGTTCAAATGTGTATTTGTATTGTTACACATATTAATTAATAAATTGTTTTAAATGTTTTGATATTTGCAAATATAAATGCAGAACTAAGTTTCAGGACATGTAATCGCCACTTAATCACTTTATTTTTAATAAATGTGTCAAACTGAACCTTTAACTATCTACCCTAATGACCTTACGTAATAAATACTGAAACACATAAAAAACTTTAACATTCTTTGTACGTTAGTTAATAATAATAAAGTTATAAAACATGTAACCAATGCTACTTATACAATTATAAATATAAAAGTCATAGCATCCCAGTATCACAGACTGTTTTTCACAGAATGATAGAACCAGAATATGTTTGGACGCTCACCTTTGGTTGGCCAAGAGAAAATTATATTTAATTTAATAATTTAGTATTTTATTACCTGCTTCCTCTAATGAAATTACTTTTAACTTGACAATAGAGGGTATCAATCCGGTAGTCAAAATGACGTTAAGTAAAGAAGAATATTTCCAACGTATTTTATTATTTCATTGTTCTACACACATATTAAAAAATGTGTTTGTAAAAAGGATATCATAATAACAAAATTAATTAATTAAATATCGTTAAACGTCTAAATCAGATTAACGTTATACCATAGAAGTTATAATTAATAATGGAGTCTAATAGATAAACCTCATTCTGAACTCGAATATCAAACAATTTATCCAGAATATATTTTATACTGGCAATTAAAAACACTAATATAAAATAAGGCAAAGTAAAATAAATGTTTAACTAAAACATTCGTTCATTAGACAATTGCTTACAGGGCTATCCCAGTTTAGCAAGTCTATAAACTGTCTAACACAAGAATAGAGATGTTTCCTTCGTCCTCTATTTATTGGCAATAAAGTTTCTGAAAAGACATGTACTCCCTTCTTTGGCAGACTTCCAGAAATAAAGTTACATCACACTCAACCTGGAGAGGAGGTATTTTAAACATTTTCTGACTTAATAATTTAACCAGTTGTTTTTAATAAAATTTGCTTCTGCTAATGAGATTGATTTGAAGTTTTTACATTTTTGTTTTGCGTAATTCTACTAACTCTTCTCGAAAATCTTTAACGAACTCTCTCTAACGCTCTCTCCCAACAATGTTATATTTTTCTAGGTCAAAAAGTAATCATGCTACTCTCTGTCCTGTCTGGAAGAGTTTCCCTCTGAATCCCTCCATTTTTAGCGACGCTTAATAATAGCCTTTATTTAGTGGGGCAAAGTTAGGACCATTGAGTCCTCTCTTCAACTTAACGTCGAATTTACGAATACATAAAAATTCATATTACAAACAAAAATTGATAAACAAACAAAATTGGGAATAATACTTCATTCATTCATTCATTCATTCATCTGTGGGCGGTCCAAACACCTAATGCACTTCAGCCTCATGGACTTTTTGCGCTCCCACCTTAAGGATGTGAAGACCCCTAGTTGTCCTTGTCAAGATCAATAAGGAATAATACTTACTTCTAAAACATAATGTATACAAACTAAAAATATACACCTTTATCTCCTAAGTAAATTGAAATTTAAAGTTAATTATGCTACTCTATAAACATATACATAAACACACATACACTATCAAACACAACATTCAAGAACATGCCTCAAATACCACCCGATCGCCCGAACTACTCAAATCTAAGACGAACTATTCGTCTCTCTCGCCATAACTTCTGTTCAATAAAAAACACCGTCTTCTAATTATAAGGGTCGGCTCTACTAGCTGTCGGCCATGTTGGCTGACACTCCATAAGACCAATTTTAAATTAAAATGCAAATTTTTCCTTTATTTTTGATCGGATAATTATGAACGATATGCCATTTTAAAGCTATAGTCAATATGCATGCAAATGGCTTTTTAAAAATTAAGAAAAATATTTTGTTTAATATTTATTAAAAATTTAAAACATTAATTTTTAATATTTTTTTATGTTGTCACTGTTAATTATAGCGAAAAACTACCAAGCCATTCGCCTAAAGAATTTCGTCCCCAAGATTTTGGTATTTTTTTTAAAACGCTATTTGAACAATTGCGGGTTTTAAATGGATTCAGGCTGAGCAATGTCAGTGTAACATACCGCCGCTATAGGGTGATTTTAAATATTTTTTACGTTGTAACTATTAATTATAGCGAAAAATTACCAAGCCATTCGGATGAAGAATTCTGTCCCCAAGAGTTTGGTATTTAAAAAAAAACGCTATTTGAACAATTGCGGGTTTTAAATGGATTTAGGATGAGCAATGTCCTTGTAACCTACCGCCACTATAGGGTGATTTTTAATATTTATTTACGTTGTAACTATTAATTATAGCGAAAAATTACCAAGCCATTCGGATGAAGAATTCTGTCCCCAAGAGTTTGGTATTTAAAAAAAAACGCTATTTGAACAATTGCGGGTTTTAAATGGATTTAGGATGAGCAATGTCCGCGTAACCTACCGCCGCTACGCTGAAGTCGCAGGTTGATTTCTGTTTTACTAGAACCGACCCTTAATTGTCCAATACGTTTTCCCAATTACCAACACGTTCGTTTACAATTGTAGGCCGCTAAATACGTGGACAACCGGTGGTACAACTCGTACCATTGAATCAAACTGGAGCTATTGCCCGTGAAGGATCGGTTGCACAACTAAAATAGTTGATGATCGGTGTTCGAACCCTGCAACAGTCCTGTCAACCGTTCGTGTCTCACCAGGGTCGAGGGACATAGCAGTATACGTAGCCTATTAGCCAGGCACAACCAGTGGCACTGTTGTATGTACAACAATGGCTACGCGTGCATGCTTTTGGGCTAGACCAATCTGAAAGCAAACATTTTTCATTTCAGTCAGTTATTATTGCTCAGTGTAGTTGGGTGTTCACGCAGTTAGTAGTGTTATTATTTGTTTTAGTTATTTATGATGATTTTAACATGGCCAGTGACAACAGTGTAATGGTGGATATGTCGGTAAGAAATGCAGAGAATGGTGGGAATATCATGAAAAATAAATAAAAGTTTTGACATCCGGAAGTAATTTAAAAAAATTATTTTATCAGCACAAAGGTCATCAAATATTCTAAATATATTCATTTGATAAGCCTAGACGCTGACATAGTGTGTTTACGAAACCTTCTCACTCTTCTCCATCTCTTTTTCATTAAAAGGACAAGAAGCATGAGCTGTGTACTACTCAGAGAAATTTTTTTGACTTAGACGATTAAGAACTAAAAATGACTGTGGAGTTGTACATCTATTTCAGGGGACTAAAGGTTTTGGTAGTAAACTAGTGGCCACGCCGGTGGTACAACCGTTGTACCACTGGTTGTCCACGGCTGATAGCGGCCTTAGTAGTTTAACTACATTTCGCCACTCACCAGAAATACGGTTTTATTTTTGTTTATTATCTTTAAAAGCATTTTCCAATGTGTCCGTCATCCATACCTCAACAAAGGTCCATTCTAATCCTGGACTCTAGCATAAATTGTAAGCAGTAAATTATAATCTGTTTATATAAATTTGTTATGCGAACATTTCATCAAAACCATCTCTGCAACCAGCGTGCACTGTACGCCTGAACCATTATACCGCTAAAATGATCGTGACCAGGTACGATACATAATCACATTCTTGCTTAACATAGATAAACACATTTGATTAGGTCTGAACTATTAAAACTGTATTCTTTTCAAGATATTATCCAGTCTTAGTAAGTTGGATTGGTCATCCGGTTCAATAATCAAGCCTAATTTTACTTGCTTATCAGAACTCTATTTACGGTCTAGGTTTAATCACTCAAAATAACCCGAACAATTACATTCTGCAACATATTCAAATCAAAACTTAAGCTTAAGTTTGCATATAAACATCGTCAGAATAAAATCTTTCAACTTTTATGTACATATTCCTGTGTGTTTATTTTTGTGTTGTTTTGTTTTGTAAATAAATTATGTATAGTAAATTATTTATAGTTTGATACAGAATGTGTAGGTCTACATATCTCACTGACTTTGAAGTTATATTATATAATTTTAAACGTAATTTTAGTAATATTCATTGTTAAGGATTGATTATTCTCTAATTTAAACTTCATAAATTTATTACTTCGGCTCGCATTAAAATGTATTGGAATCTTGAGAAAATTCTAAATATTTCACCCCCACTTTTTATGACTTTTCTCGACGTTTTCGATGTCTCTGAACACGATAAAACAATACAACATTTTGTGTCCGTGTCTCTCTATGTGTGTCTGTCTATCTGTGGACACGATATGTGCACTCACACACGTCGTAGAAAACTTCTGACGGTGCTAAAATCTTCGTAATTTTATTGCAGAGAGTTTAAAAGCTTTTGAGCTTTCTACCGTGATAGCAACGTGACGTGAGTGACAAAAACGTCACATTTTTGAGTATTTAAATAAAAACACAAGCTGAAGTCTCGAAAAAGTGTTCCATCTTTTCATCTTGTTATTATTATTATTAATTATTAATTGGGAGAGACTACTAGGATTCTTTGTACGTCAATCATTTGCTCGCTTTGCTAGGACTGTTATTAACGAAATAATAAAACTTAAATATTACATAATATAAACAGCAAAATTTACTATTACACACAATAAAACCAGCCCATCGTTTAATTTCATAATTTTACACGCTTTTGGACGAAGTAAGAAAAATTATAGGTATTTAATAAATTATTTAGGACTAAATTAGCTAGCCTTTTTTGGCATTGTATAATCGGCCTATATTGTTAATAGTTTCTCTAATTAAATTAATGATTATTTTATTTTAAGACGAAATCAAATGCCATCTTAGAAGACTAAATATTTTGTAAATATATTTGCGAAGATTTCATGTTATAGTGATAACAATTAATTTTGCTGGATTTTATTTTTATAAATATAATAAAACGCTTAGAATTACAACTGCAGCAAGTTATAAGCGCGTCTCACTTGAGACATTTTTAAACTGATGTACACAATCAGCTGTGTGTTTATCAATATGTATTTGTTACCATACTTAGGCTACTAAATGCATAGGTAACCTTCCGTAAGAAAACGTTTATTTTATAAATTGAATCATTAAAATTAGATTTCTAAAACAATTAATTAGGAGCTTATATAAATGTTACTCCGCCTTAATTAGCAAAAGAATTCAAAAAATCGTATTAACTAAAACATAAAAACATACAAACGAAATCTAAATCATTATATAGATAACGTTATTAAAAACTGTTACTAATAAAGGTTATGGTAATGAAATGAGGAATATCTTTATGGACAGTATTATTATGTGTAAATGCATGTGTGTTTAGGTTGTTTTCTTTACCATAAACCAAACTAACTTCGGTAGGGTGTTAGACCTAAAAAACAAAATATTTTAGATCTTTCATTCTTGTTACAAAATCCATTTGTCTATCTATTACATCTTATCAGAATCTCCGAATTATCTATGCTTTTGACAACTTTCTATTTCCACGGTTAAAATTTCTGGTCCAGTGTTCTATGATATTATTGTTTTTATCCCCCGAAGTTGTCAGCAATAATAGTATATAATACAATAGCTGACATTTTTAGCCAAATATTAAAATTTACTCATCTGTTATTTTTATAACATCAAAATTATTCTTATAAAAATGTAAAATATTTATTTTCTAAACTAGTAATTAGTTATATTGTTAATTACTAATCGTATACCAGTTTGATGATACTAATATAGTTCTCATACGTTGGATTATATTTGACACAGTGACACAGTTACAGTAGTTAGTTTATAGGCTTATTACGCTACATTAATACATTATTAAGAACGTACATACAAACAGAGGTTTAGCGACAGAGTTTTTATGTTGCACATACAACTAAATTATCTTGCTTGATACATAATTACACATTTATTTCAAATATATATTCAAAAACTAATTACTGTACAGTTAAAGAAATGTATACTAGATCAATTTGTATTTGAGTTGATTTCCAATTAATGGAATGGCAGCAAATTATCAGTTAACCTATATACTATAAACCCTTGTTTTCTGTATTTTAGCCTAGCTATGAGTATTGTTAACATAATCCTTGTTAATTAAAAGTATACATTTATCAATAAATGCAATCAGTTGTGTAAACGTCAGCGTAAAAACTCAGTAATTTTATTTAATATTAGAGTTGTCAGTGATTTTTAGTATTTAATTTAATAAAATACTATGTCAGTGCTTTTTGGTTAGATAGATTATTTAAGGAATCCAATACCTTTACAACGGTAGGGTTCACTCCCAGCACAAACACAAAAAACAGCTGATTCAGATCAAAAGCTTTGCAACACATGTTTGTTGAATGCATTTACAATAATTGCCATAGCAACCAACCAGGCAATTTAGATTCAGTTTATTACTCTTTACAACCAACATCTTTTTTAGGTTATGTTAACATAAAAGCAAACACAAAAGAAATCAACAGTAAAAGCTTTCAGTATTATAATTAAAACATCTTTTATTACATATTATAAATAAAACAGCTGATTTGGATCCCAAGACTTCACAAAATTTTAGGTTACGCCTATATACTGAACCAACACAAATTTCTTGAAACCATTTACATTGAAACCTTCTTGGCAAACGTAGAATCGGTTAGTTTTGTTTAACAACCAATAGCGTTTTTAGGTTAGATTTATATCGATCTATTATATAAAAAAAATCCTGTCATTCACAAAATAAAACCTGCCACTACTGCGAATGCGTCAGGATTTTGGATACCGCACCCAAGTGCCTCTATCATAATCAATCGTATTTTCAGGGAGTATGTTAGATTAGATTATTCTATAATCTGTTTCCATTTGTGTCACCCCAATTCGCCGCATGGGTTTGGTAAGCGAAGCGGGCAGGAGAGAAAAACTCCTGATTTATTTAATATCAGAGTTGATGAAAGTAATAATGTTCAAGTCCATCCATACGATTGTAAAATTTCTTAACGCTGATCTTTGGTTATTTGCATTAAACAAATAAACGGTATCAGTTAACTGACACAAACTTTCTCCCAACTTACTGCAGTCAAAATAATATTGTTTTTAATCATTTTATTTACAACTTTTTAGAACAAAACAAAAAAATAATATTCTACCTACGTCAATCGTATAAAAAAGTTATTGTCCCAGGCGGGATTCGATCGCGCGACCTTTGAATTACTGGCCGTGCTCGCTACCGAGGTGCTACCTCGTGCGGCCGCTGCCGCGATGCTAGATTGACAACACAAACTTGTTTATTTTTAAACATTTCCCCATGTTTATAAAACGCCGAAGTTTTGATAAAAGCGGGTGGTGTCATTTTGTTTGGCATCTTAAGCACTATAAATACTGAAAATTTGATCAAAATCGTTAGAGCCGTTTTTGAGAAATTTGCATTTTTGTCGTTTTTTATGGGTTTTTAGGGGTAAATTACCCTTAAAAATTAAAAATTCCAAAAAATGAAAATAACGCCTGGAGATATTAGGGTTTAGTACCTACATACCAAATTTCATGAAAATCGGACCAATAGTGTCCTCTCTGGTCGTGTATACATACAGACAGACTGAAAGACAGACACCACTCTAAAAACAATTTTTTGGGTTCAGGGAGCACCAAAACAAAAAATTCCACTAAAAATAATTTTGGGTTCAGGGAGCACCAACACAGATAATTGCACTAAACAATTTTTTGGGGTTCTGGGAGCACCAAAACAGATAATTCAACTGAAAATTCAAATTCGAACATTTTTACGAAAACAATACTTTCTCCTTATACTACGTATAGGGTGGAGAAAGTAAAAAACATAAATAATATACCATTATATACAATGCCTCTAATAAAATAGTTCCCTATAAAAGGGTTTACATATTTAAAATACTATGCCAGTGTTATTTGCTAGAAATGCTATCTAAGGAATAAATACCTTTAAACTCGGTACTGCGCAAGTCACAAATTGTTTATATTTATAGCAGACTGTTTAAACTCAATTAAGTTTAGTTGGTTTTTAACAGCTGTTGTGGCGTTTCAATTCCTCCTTTCTTTCTATATATTCAGTATATTTAGCTAATACTTCTAGATGATTGTCTGGTAACGAACTGTATTCCTAGATCGTCTTTGATATATAAATTTATATGTTATTTTCTTGTTTTCTTCAATATTATTTTTGTTGCTGTTGTTCCTACCTAAGCTTCTTTATCAACCTCAAATATTTCATTTGTGATTTTTTAAAAGGTATTTCAAAATATAATAGTACATGCTCTAAAAAATAAGACAATTTATATGCAATTTTATATTATATGAGCTAAACAGATTTTCTTGGCATAAACAATTTACAATGCCTATTCGCCTTTGATTAAACGTGAAGCTTTTACTTAGGTCAATAGGAAAGTGCGTTAATAGTTCAAATTTTAATAATTTAGGTTGAAAATATGGTGACAATTGCACTCTCATTCAGTTGTACTTTCGCACACTGTTGCTAATATCAGCGTGATTTTATATAGCTAATTATTGTTTTGTAATTGCAATGGACAATGGCAGACGCCGGATGGCTTTAGTCAAGAAATTTAGTTCAATTTAAAGTAAATTCTTATAAAGTTACTTACCTAAGTATAATTTAACAACAAGGAAATAATAGTAACAACTGTCACATTTTCAGAAGTAATGGTAATTAAAAATGCATTTACTACCTTGCAGAATAATGTTTCATGTTTATCTAATTCCATATCTTAATGGCACATCTATTTTTACGTTGTTAGCACTATTCAACAATGTTGTGACGTCATCTTATTACATCAGACTTATTTTGTGAACAAATATTACAAAATTCCACAACCATTTGGTATTGCTGATAAGCTGAACAGCTGTTTTTATATCTGTGTATACGCATCCAATAAGTTTGATTATAGTTAAATGACTCAAAAATATAGAAACAAACTTCTAAATTGTATTTACTAATGTTTAATTTGTTACGTTATGTATGTTGTCACTGAAGAATTTTGCAACTACTGTGCCGTCTAAAACAAAAATTAAGATTTTGGAAACGCCTTGCCCGAAAATACAAGACGGCATAGCTTTTAAACAAACCTGGAAAATATTTTATATCCAAACCTTACCTTAATCCACTTAAAATCTCCAGAAAATGCCTGAGTTAACCATTTACAAAAACACAAGGAAATTATTAAAGTATTTAAGTAACAACCGGTTATTTAATAATTAGTAACAATTATCTAAGTAATTTACTCGTTAAATGAAAAGAATGATACGCCCTTAAGTTAAGAAAAATCTACAAAGTTATACGCCCTTAAGTAAAAAAAAAATATTATTTATAAAAGAAAACAAACCCACCCTGAAACAATAACAAACCCACCCTTTTGTTTAATCTAAGTTAATTAAATTTTATGCAAGACAAATAGATTTAAAAAAATATTTAGCAAACAAGCTTATACATCAGTAACCATTTGGACAAATTGGACCAATTGAACAAGTATAAACAAATGAACTAGATCCAGAAATTAAATTGATTTTGTGACGTAACTATTTAATGAACAAATTTTAAATTTGGAAAAGTAACCCTTTGAGGGCTGTAAAAACCGAAAAGTGCTTGCGATGGTACCCAAATTTAAATATATCTTAACCTAAACAAAATATAGTAGCTGAAACATAATCAGTCTATGCACTGGATTTTAAATTCTTAGTATCCTATAAAGTAACGTTTAAGTTCTTTTCACAACATTGTTTGTATTATTTGAGCCTGAAGGTAATTATACTTTTGTTAATTATTTGTTTCGAAGAAAAGGGTCCAGTTCAACAGATGTTTTGTTTTAGTAAGTAAACTGGCAGATGAAGGTTAATTTCAGGAATACTTGGTGATACTAGGTGATTTGGTATCAGATACTTGGACCAGTGTAGTCACTGGGTAACTTTGGTGATTTATTTTGAAGAGAAGAAGGCTTACGTAACACTAAATCATGATTTACAATATTTGAGTGCAGACCGAAAGTTGCAGACTTGAAGTTGAACACTACTTTAAGATACGTAACTATTATAGAGTCTGACAACATATTTATGTTTAGATAGTTGAAATTTAACATTATATTATTTAACACAAGTGGCGAGACATCTCGAGTTGAAGTCAGCGTTCCTAGTCTCAATGTAATGGCCGAAGAGGTGAACTCGTATTGGAACTGGTAAAATGGAATCGAAGCTTCTGGAAGAAGGCCTTTACTATACAGGGCCTGGCTCCTATCCATCGGTTGGAAAAGGATTCTCATCTATTGCGGTTGGACAGAGAAAGGTTGTTTGGATATTTGAATCTTGAGTTGTGACTTGCAATGTAACACTAAACCGTAGGATTTATCAATAGAATTTATAATTCCTTTTTTGAACGGATAATACTCATACTTAAGACATTAATTGTGTGTTTACAATGGAGTTACAATATAAAAACACAGAATCAGCAGACATGGCATACTTGCATTACAGTGCATACTGTTAGATTTTGGTACATGCGTTATAAATTTCAAATAAATCAATACTTTTTATTTTAAGATTTATAAAGGCAAGACATATTAAGCTATCGAATTTCCAGAATACCTGCGGCATTCTTTAAAAGGCAAAAAATGTAAAAATGAATGTCATGTATTAAAAGTTCCTCGTATAGGTTTCTCTTTTATTACTGGCATACCTTTAATTTCTAAATAGTTTGAAAGATTAAGACTATCAGCGTAAATCTTTTCTATATCATTTTTCAACCGTGGGGTTTTTCAGTGTAGGCAGAATTTGCTATCCACCGAGTGTATGTAATAACATATTTCAGATAAAATAAGATTTTTAAGTTGAAAATTTGAAATAATATATACTAACTAGTTAAATACAGATACATAACTTTTTATAGTAGTCGGATTAATTCTTAATTATTGTGAAAACACTACAGCTGTTTCGCCGATCACAGCCGGCTTCGTCAGGTGCAGGACACTTAAATAAAATACACTAACACAACACTGAACACATACGATATTAAAAACATGACAAAATATTCAAAGGCTAGTTCCCCGTTAAAAATTATACTAAAAGTACCCGGGTGTGGCCACATCATAGTTCGTTTATTTCCGGACGGTTATTTAAATGAGGCGGATGAGAATTATCTGCTGTAAAGAGTCTACCATGTTTACTTAAAGATAATATGTAGTAAATAGGATTGGCCGCGAAGTTCAATTTCTCATTAAGAAGTATGTTGGGGTATTTCTTTTGGGTAATGTAAGTATTCTTTCCTCCAATTCGTCAATCGGTGTCCCTTCCTTTCATTATGAAGGATAGTAAGAGTGATATTGATATCTGTGTAATTGTGATTAGTATTTATCAAGAGGTCTTCAAAATTGGAAGTATGTTTGGAGAGAGTATTTCTATGTGAAGGTAAATCTTCTTTAAACCTTTGTACAAAGGATCTGCCAGTTAATCTATATAGATTTTGTCGCAGTCATCACACTTGAGTTTGTTTGTGCACACCAATGTCATATTTATTGTTGCCATTGGGCCTTGACCATTGTTGAGGATATTATCCAGGCTGTTGGAAGTTAAAACCATGCGGAATATGTTGTCAGTAGGACGGTCCAGAATGTGGTTATATTTCACCGGTACAAATTTTCTGTGTTCCTCTTTTTTGTAAGTTGGAATTTGGTATTGCGATTGCTGAATTTCTTTTTATATTTATATATTAGTTTATCTATTATCTCACATTTGAAACCATTTGCGTTTGCTACTTGTTTTATTATCGATATTCCATTCTTTAGGTAATTATGGCTCATAATTATACTAAATGCCCTGTATACGAAACTGTTATATCAAGCTAACTTGTGTGATTGGAGGTGAGTGGAACTATTGTGTATGATGCGGTCGGTTTGAGTTGGTGTTCTATAGATTCTGAATATGTGTTTATTATTTTTAGATATTGTTAGATCAAGGTAATTTAGGCTGTTGTTGGATTCTACTTTGGAGGTGAACTTTAATAAAGGATGTATGTAGTTCAAGTAATTGGTAAACAAATCTATCTGTCTTCTTGTGCCATCGAACAGACAGATTATATGATCCACGTAGCGGTGGTAGTACATGGTATTTTTGAAGAATTTGTAATTTAAGCTCGTTATATCGTTATTTTCAATTTCATTAAGAAAGATTTCGGCCAAGTTTCCCGAAAGAGGTGATCCTATAGCAAAACATTTATTCTGTAAGAATGTTTTATTATTGAAGCTGAAGTAGTTCTGAGAAACATATTGAGAGGAGGTCAACCAATTCTTTTGTCGCTTCTTCAGATAGTGGGTTGTTCTTTAGTTTTTCTTTCAGGGTATCTATTGTTTCCTCTACGGGTACGATAGCGAATAGGTTTGATATATCTAAGGAAATCAATGTGTAACGAGGTAGTATCTGGAGATTACCAATTTTGTCCATTAAATCCAAGCTGTTTTTTTTTTTTTTAACTGTGGCTTTGTTTAAATTTTACTGCCGTTTTAATAGTGCGCTCAAGAAATTTTGTTAATATGGAACGTTGATGAAATTCACTATGGTTGGAATGGGCAAATCACTTTTATGTATTTTAGATATGGCTGTTAGAGTTGGTGCGGATGGATTGAACATTTTCAATTGTGTTTTCTTTTTGCCGCCAATTATGTGACTGCATTTGTTTATAATATGTTGTTTGATATTTGTTTTGAACTTGCTAGTCGGGTCTTTTCCAATTTTAACCATAACATTAGACTTAACAAATTCTTTTGTTTTATTATTATAGTCACTTTTGTCCATTATTACTACACAGTTCCCTTTATCGGCTTTGTTTACTATTGCATTGTTTATACTCACTTCATGTTTAATGTTTTGTGCAATCTTCTGTTCGTTCAAAGGTGTGAAGTTATGGGACTTTGATTTGGATTTACTTGCGTGAGCGAGACTTTTGTCAGCGATGACGTATATGATAATGTCTTGTTTATTTGCGGGGAGACTTTGGATGCATTCCTCAACGAGATCGAAGGTTATCTTGTTTACCTCGGACGTTATGTGTTAAGCCTTTACTTAAAATTAGAGATTCAGGCTCAGTAAATATTATGTCTGTCAAATTGATTAATCGGGGATAGAAGTCTTGAGCTTTAATATTGTTTGTACATTGGCCTTTGATAAGGTCGGACAATTTATTATTTAAGTTTGATCTCCTTACTGACAATTTAGGTTTTATTTGTTTTTCTATTTCTTGAAGCAATTGGTCAAGTTCAATGAATTATAAAGTTTTTTTGTAATGCTTGATCTCAGAAGTTGCTTGATATGAGTTCTAAATGTATCTATTTTTGAATTGATATGACAGACGTATAGAGCGCGCTACAGACTTGAAATTCTACAGTCGTGACTAACTCATAAGTAAAAGAAATACCATTGAGTATCAGTTAATTCTGACACTTTAGGACAAAATGGCGGAAAAACAAAGAACAACAAAATCAGCAATCGTATTTTAAGGGTAAACCTATTTTTATTTAGAATTTGAACAGCTACAGCTGTTTAGACTATTTTAAATCTATCAGCTGACTGCGTGTGTCCACAACAATGAACATATTTGGTAATAAACATTGGCATTTGTTATTAAGTTGCATTGTAAAGTGTCTTATGTACCATGCCGTTTTCAACTGAGCAAAAAGTGAAATGTTGTTCCTGGGCTATTGCCTTTGAAAATGATTATGAAGCAATCAGATGTTTTAGGGAAAGGTACCCAGGTGTAGTTCCACCGTCAAGGAAATCTATTCTTAAGTGAAAGACTATCCTACTAGAAACGGGGTCAATACAAAAAAAAATACCATAGATCTTTCAACATAGAAAATGAAGAAATCGTATATGCTTCTTTCATGGAATCTCCAAATACGCCTAATTAGTAAGAAAGGTGGAATTAAAATAGATTTAATTTATTTATGAGTTACTTATATCTTTAATTCCCTAACGTTGTTTAGTGCTTAGTAACATCGTTAAAATTCAATAATTATGTTGTAACACTTAAGCAAATAAAACTATTTTAAGGAAAAGGTACTATTTCTTTTATATCCCGCCATTTTGTTTTAATGTGTCAGAATTAACTGATACTCAGGGGTATTTCTTTTACATATGTGTTAGTCACGACTGTAGAATTTCAAGTCTGTAGCGCGCTCTATACGTTTGTCATATCAATTCAAACATAGGGACCTCTTCGTGGGACACCCAGTATATCAAGCAACTTGGAACTAATATTATCTTTCTTTTTGTACAAACATTTAATGACTTCTTTTATCCACATTTTCCACTTTAATTCTGGTTTTCTGTGCTGCTATAGATTTGTTCTGTATTCCTACGCAAATGTATTTGGGAATTACGTTGTTAAGTAAACATGCTTTGTTGAATTTTGCATACAATTTAGTTTCGTCAATATAGCCAAATTAAAATTGATTTTATTGCATATTAATCTAAATCTTCTGAAGTCACTCATAGTGCTAAATAAAATAAGTTACTTTAATTGTCAAATATATTAAACTATTTAAAAATACAATAATATAATTTAATAAGAATAGCGAATATATTCATTGTTCTAAATCAAACACTACGCCTTAACACATCCATTTACTCATTCCTAGGAACTATAAGTTGAAGTAATCAAGTGTTACTATGTAGTCTTATGCATACGTGATATGCATTAAACTAACTTTTTTTTAAATCTGTATTTAGTAAAATATTATTACAAAAAACAAGCTTTGTCAGTTAAAGTACGCTGTGATGGATGGGTTAGATAATGACAACGCCCCCGACCTCTCTCCATTCTACAGGCAAACTGCTGATGTAGGGAATTCATGATAAATAAGTTCTCGTTTATGGTGATGCAGAGATATGTATTTTTGTAAGGTTGTCATCCATGCAATGTAATCAGTTACTAGTCCTTACAGTTGCATATTGGTTTTAAATAATTTAATATTTCACATTTATAAGCAACTAGCTGACCCGTACGGCGTTGCCTGTGGTTGTTGGTATTTTCAGTCTTTTTGACGTAATTGTAATTCTTTTTAAGTGTTCGTTGAATACCTGTGCGTATCCTACTGTGGTCATGAAAAAAAGTCTACGCTATTTAGGAAAGCACTGAAAATGGTATTCCTGTAAACTACTATCTAACATGAAAAAACTTTAAATATATCGTTTTAATGTATAGTTTTTACTAAGTTTGACTTTCACTTAATTTCATTGACAATGTTGCGAGCACCTACGGAATTAGAGGAAGCTACGTACCAAATTTCATTCCAATTCGTTCTTATAGGGATTTTTAGTAACTTTGATCCCCCTCCACAAACCACCCTAAAATTTCGAATTTCTTTAACCCTTTCTTAGCGAGGGTTTAAATTAGCTGGAGGTCGTAGAAAAGATATTTGAATCACTTTGTAACATCCGTGTTAATTTAGGATGTAACAAACTACTGTAGTTCAAATAGAGTTTGTAATTTTAAATGTATAGGCATAATTAGTATAAGATATATATTGTTTAGTATTTAAATATACAATATACAGTATATATCAAAATAAAGCTACGAATGTTATATTTTAATGGCATTTAGTTTAATTCAAATGGTTTGTTTAGTTTTCAATTAAATATGTTTAAACTCGTGTATGTTTATGGTTATGCATGGTGTCAAATAATTTGTTTGTTATTATTATTGATAGCGAAAATATGTTTTGAAAAGTATTAAAAACTTCATAGTTATGATATATTTTATATAAACAATATTTTAAGCAGCATATCTCTAAGTAGGCCTATATAGATATTTAATAACCAATGTTTGAGTTGAATTATAATTCTGTAAGCATTTTTATTTGTGTTTGTTTATAGTTTTTCAATCTAACATTAAAAAGCTGTTGGTTTTGAAGAGTATTAAAGTGATTATAAATTTGCTAATTAATGTTGCTATGGTAATACATGTAAACAAACATAAGCTTTTTATACGAACAGCTGTTTTTGTGAGCTATGGTTTTCAGTTCATACAATAAATGCTGTTCAGTTTCTTCCAAATTTGAAACTTTTTCGGGAAACTTTTCAAACTTTTCTTTACGTATAAACCTTCTATGAACTACTACAAACATTTTAAGACCAAAAATAGCCAAATCGGTCCAGCCGTTCTCGAGTTTTAGCGAGACTAACGAACAGCAATTCATTTTTATATATAGACTAGCTGACCCGTACGGCGTTGCCCGAGGTTGTTAGTGTTTTCAGTCTTTTTGACGTAATTGTATTCTTTTTAAGTGTTCGTTGAATACCCGTTCGTATCCTACTGTGGTCATCAAAAAAAGGCTACGCTATTTAAGAAAGCACTGAAAATTGTATTCCAGTAAACACTATCTAACATGAAAAAGCTTTAAATATATCGTTTTAATTTATAGTTTTTACTAAGTTTGACTTTCACTTAATTTAATTGAAAATGTTGCGAGCACCTACGGCCTTAGAGGAACCTACGTACCAAATTTCATTCCAATTCGTTCTTATAGGGATTTTTAGTAACTTTAACCCCTCTCCCCAAACCACCCTAAAATTTCGAATTTCTTTTAACCCTTTCTTAGCGAGGGTTTAAATTAGCTGGAGGTCGTAGAAAAGATATTTGAATCACTTTGTAACATCCGCGTTAATTTAGGATGTAACAAACTGGTTCAAATAGAGTTTGTAATTTTAAATGTATAGGCCTAATTAGTATAAGATATTGTTTAGTATTTAAATATACAATTATATATCAAAATAAAGCTACGAATGTGATATTTTATTGGCATTTAGTTTAATTCAGATTGTTTGTTTAGTTTTCAATATAATATGTTTAAACTCGTGTATGTTTATGGTTATGCATGGTGTCAAATAATTTGTTTGTTATTATTATTATTGATAGCGAAAATATGTTTTGAAAAGTATTAAAAAATGCATAGTTATGATATATTTTATATAAACAATATTTTAAACAGCATATCTCTAAGTAGGCCTATATAGATATTTAATAACCAATGTTTGAGTTGAATTATAATTCTGTAAGCATTTTTCGTTGATTTTTCCTTTTAGGAAAAGCTGTTTGTTTTGAAGAGTATTAAAGTGATTATAAATTTGCTAAGTAATGTTGCTATGGTAATGATTGTAAACAAACATAACGTGTTGCTAAGCTTTTTATACGAACAGCTGTTTTTGTAAGCTATGGTTTTGAGTTCATACAGTAAAGGCTGTTGAGTTTCTTCTAAATTTGAAACTTTTTCGGGAAACTTTTCAAATTTTTCTTTACGTATAAACCTTCTATGACCTACTGCAAACATTTTGAGACCAAAATTAGCCAAATCGGTCCAGCCGTTCCCGAGTTTTAGCGAGACTAACGAACAGCAATTCATTTTTATATATATAGATTACTATTCCAGTGCTTCAGATTTTAAGTTTCCGTTTAGAAAAGGTTAGTTTAGCTTATACACTTAAGTTTGCCTCTTCATTGAAAAAAATATTTATTTATATTGTGTCAGTTCTCAAAACAATAAAAAATATTAGGAGAATCATAAGTAAAGAATGGAATAAGATCCTAACGTTATTTCAACCCTATAAACAATGTTATGTTGTTATGTTGTTTCCTCACAAACCTACTTCAATTGTTTTTTATTAAAATTCTATAGTAAGTTATGGTTAATGTAGTTTGTTATTTAATTAACATTAACATTGCTGTTCCTTTGTAAGCTCATCACTTGAGAACGGATGGACCAATTTGGCTATGTTTTGTTTTAAAATGTTCGTAATTGGCCAAACTAGGTTTTTATATAAAGAAAAATTTTTAAAGTTTTAAAAATTTGCTTTTTCATTTGTACTCAAATAAGCACTTGTACTTAAAAACTAAACATCCTCTTTTGTGTCGACTCAAGACCATAGGGCACAAAAACAGATGTTCTAATAAAATGCTTAGTAACACATGTGTGTTCACATTCATTACCATAGCAACTTTACTAAGCATTTAATCAGTTTATCATTGTTCAAAACCAACAGCTTTTTTAGGTTAGATTGCCAACTTAAGGCAAACAAAAACAAAAATCAACTAAAAATGCTTACTTTATTTTAATTCAATTCAAACATTGGTCGTTTTATATTACATATAAAACAACTGATTTGGATAAAAAAACTAAACATAATTTTAGGTTAGGCCTACAACAAACCAAAACACGTTTATTTGCAACCAATTGTGCTATTAGAATCAGGTTTTTAAAATTAGGTAAAAGCAAACAAAAGGTTTACTGTATTATCTATAAAGGTTTACAAACTACTTGTATCTAAATTTGTGTAGAATACTCATAAGTTGCATACAAACCATTTTGCAATTTGATTACTTTAGTCAATGTAATGAAATGGAATAACTACCCTTTAAATTAAATCAAGCAATTGTGAAGCATCGCTGGGTCCACTAGTATTTAATAAAAATGAGGCGACAAAATCAGTTCTCCTGGAAACTTTTTATTTAAACTTCTTTATAACGTAACTCTGTCAATACATCAAAGCTTAAGTCTTTGTTAAATCCAAACTGCCTTTACAAGTACAAATATTGTATTTTACATCCCTATTCCTTTGAAACATACTAGAAAGCGCACATACAATGAGTCATCGCAGATTCCTACTCGAGGTAAATTATTATTTTAAAATTGTTAAAAAAATTGGCTGTTTTGTAAAACAGAAGTGCAACCATAAAAAAAATACCCTGAAGGTTTTGCTTTTCCAGTTTGTAAACATATATATGTGTAATAGAAATGGCAATAAGTCGACTACTGCAACTGCCAAAAAACACTCCAAATTATGTATTGTTTTTAGAGTTGGGTTTAGACATATTCTTTGCTTTTACGTTTAGTTTACATTCAAGTTATGTGTTAAAAACTTTAAATATGCTGGAAGTGAGGCTTCCAAACTTTTTAACAAAACAGGTCATAAAAACTAAAGTTTTTTGGTAACCTAAAGAATGGTTCGTAGATGAAAATACGATAAGCTTTGCCACATGTCTATCAGGCGTAGTTAAATGGAAGGGGCATTTATTTACTTTAGCCGAAGCGATGCGTAACCAGAACAATCAAAATAATCTGCTAGCAGCTAATAGGGGCCTCACACGATAATATTGTCAAACCAGACGAAATGTGTAATTGTTCTAACTCACCATACACGGTCAGTATTATTGTCAATATTCTATCATCAGTCTGGGTGGTTTAATGCAAAAATGGACTCCAAGAAGAAAACCTGTGTCGCGATTATTTAGTATTTTATTTAGAAAGAAAAATGAGAAACGTAAAAAATATGTGAAGAAATGGCTGTTCAAACGTAAAAAGTAGCCTACACACACTTATTACATGAAATTACTGATTCCGCTGACTGCCCCAATTACTTGAGAATGAGTGAAGAAAAGTTCAAATTGTTATTTTCAATGGTTGAACCTCATTTGGTAAAACAAAATACTAACATGCGAGCATGTACAACAGTTGAAGAAAGGCTTGTGTTGACCCTTCGTTATCTAGCAACTGGAAGAAACTTTGAAGAGCTGATGTTTTCTGCTATAATGTCTCCTAGAACAATCAGTAAAGCTGTCTTGGAAACATGTGCGGTGATAGTGACTGTTCTACAGAAGTATATATAACAGGTACGTTTTATACCGAAACTAGTAAGCCCCCGTGAAAAATCACAGGCAGATTATTTAGATACACATGAGAAATACACCATTAAAAAAAAACTATTTAAAACCAACCGACTTTATCTAGGTCTACCTAACTATGCTGACGAGGATTTTAACTCGGTAAATGTGTACGTGCAATTATAACGGTTATAAAACAGTAGATCTGTATTTTAAAATGTTGTATTTATATACATTATTATAATATATCTAAAAAAGATGCAAATATTATATTTTAACAAACACAAAATTCTAACGCGTTGTCAGTACGGCTTTAGACGAGACAGAGAGATATCTGATGCCCTGATTGATTTGACCAGCAACATCAATGATGTTATTAGCAGTAATAGGCGTAGCATTGTGGATTTTTTGGATCTTGCTAAAGAGTTTGACTCCGTTGACAGGGAGAAACTTCTTCGCAAATTGAAATTAATCGGTTGTAGAAGAAAGTCTTACTCGTGGTTTGAAAGCTACCTGTCCAATAGGAAGCAGATTGTTTCTATATGTGGGGTAAACAGTGATAGTTGTTCTGTTAACTATGGGGTGGTTCAGGGAAGTACTCTGGGGCCGCTTTTGTTCTTGATTTATATAAACAATTTGAACAAATTAAATATTGAGGGCAAATTCTTTCTTTTTGCTGATGATACGGCTATATTATTTGAAGGGGAATCTTGGGAAGAAGTAAAGGGAAAGGCATTGAGGGATTTGGCTTCCGTAAAAAAGTAGTTTGACCAAAACGTGTTAACTCTTAATGTTTCTAAAACTAAATTTCTGCCGATTTCACTGAGAGCTTGCACTGATCTAAATCTAAATTCTTTAAAACTACATTCTTGTGGTGATTATCTAAACAAGGTATGTTTGTGCGAACATATTGAAAGCACTGATTGTTATAAGTATCTTGGAGTAATCTATATATATAAAAGCGAAAACCACTCACTCACTGACTGACTCACTCATCACGATTTCTCAAAAACTACCGAACGGATTGGAATGAAATTTGGTATGTAGCTTCCTCTAGGGCCATAGGTGCTCA
>JAGFPH010008254.1:9287-23219 GCA_018207615.1 Philaenus spumarius
TTAAGCATGGACATAGATTTCAGTATTACATCATCTGATATAACGATTCATTAGGACAGAGGCACTTGGATGGGGGGGGTTTCCTTGATTCTGACGCATAAGCAGTAGGGCCAGTTTTTTTGTGTATTTATTCGACAGGATGTTTAAAATAGAGCCATATAAACCTAACATAAAAACGTTGTTGGTTGTTAAAAATTAACCGATCCGATATTTGTTGCCAAGTAGGTTGCTATGGCAACATAAGTAAATGGTTTCAAGAAATATGTGTTAGTTCACTATAGGCATAATCAGCTGTTTTATTTATAATATGTAACAAGAGATGATTGAATTACTACTGCATAATACAGTAGCCTATGCCTTTTTCGTTGATTTTTGTTTGTGTTTGCTTTTATTTTATCAAAATAACCTAAAAATAGCAGTTGTTTGTGAATACAGTAGTAATAAAATGATTCTAATTTTGATAATTGGTTGCTATGGTAATACAAACAAACATGTGTTGCCAAGCTTTTGATCTGAATCAGCTGTTTTAAGTTATCTGTTATAGGGCTGGAAGTGATCCTCCGAATGTTTACGCTGTAAAATACAAATGTTTCAAAAATCCTATTTTTGCATCTATGACTCGATAAGAATATACTTTGAAATTTTCGTATTTTTATCTTAAGGGTCTGCTGTAGTGGCGGCCATCTTGGATTTTTATCCCATACGAGCAATGTTAAATTTCAAACCATTTATTCCGTTTATTTTTGATCATGAAATTGTTTGCATGGTCTCGTTTTAAAAAAAAAAAAAAAAAAAAAAAAAAAAAAAAAAACATAAAAAAAAAAAAAAAATGTTTTTAATTTTTTATGTAATTGACATTTTGTAGTACAAAGTTTTAATTTCCTAACACAATAAAAAATTAATAATGAAAAATAATTTGCAAGCCGGATCCGAAATTTTATAAAGAATATTCAGTTTTTTTTTCAACACTCAATTACAAAAGATAGACTTATAAAATGGTTTGAAATGAGGCAATGTCAAAGCGTTCAGCTGCAAGAAATTGCACTGTTTAGATAGGGATATAGTGAGAAGCGTTTCCGGTTGCTTTCTCGTTTACTGGAGCATTGCTCTATGTTCATTCTATGTCAGTCAGTCCGTCCTTGCTCGCTTCGCTCACCGACCCCGGCGAAGCCAATGCAAACAGACTACTGTATACTCAGATATTTTCACGGAATTGGAATTACGGCATGCGTTGTAGTTTCACTATTCAAATTTAAATAATCAACATTTCATTATAAACGAAACAGTATAATATGTAACACCAAATGTTTGATTTATAGAACAGTAAGCCTTTTGTTTGTTTTTACCTAATCTAAAAAAACTGTTAGTTGCGAAGAATTATTATCTGATTATAAATTTGCTCAATTATTGGTTGCAAATAATCTTGTTTTGGTCCATTGTAGGCCTAACCTGAAATTATGTTAACTTTTTGATCTAAATCAGCTGTTTTATTTATAATAGCCTATATAATGTAACAACAGATGTTTGAATTGAATTGATTATAATACAGTAAGCATTTTACGTTGATACTGTATATGTTTGTGTTTGCTTGTAAACAAACATGTGTTGCTAAGCGATATTATAGGGCTGGGAGTGGACCCCCGAGTCTTCACTGTGTTTACGCTTTAAAATAACAATTTTGGAAAGTACTTTCTTTGACCCCATCGGAATGTATTTTTAAATTTTCGTATTTGTATCTATAGAAGTTGATGCTATGTGAGTCAGTCATCAGGACAAAGCCGCTTATGGAGCCTGTTAGTGGAAAGATAAAGTATATATATATATCGGGTTATACAATAATATGTTATGATGTTTTACTGCAGCAGAGTGAGATGTCAGTTTAACATTAAACGCTTAATTTATACGGAGTTTAAGGCGGACGCGATCATGCGGGGGGATCATTCCACAAGATTTCCCGTTCTCTCTGCGCATGTGTCAGGTACGTCTAAACAAGTTTGCACTTCGGAAAAAAATATTTGAATTTTCATGATTACACGACACGATCGTTGAAACCGCGTATAAAGCTCTTGTACTGGCACTGGTCATTTTGCAGTCTTGCAACGTTTTCTTCGGAACTCTCTATCCATACTTTAGGTATTGTTGGGCCAAAGCAACTGACGATGTCATGTCCCTAGGACGATATGGATCTATTTATTAGGAAGGCATTTTGCAGGAGTTTTATAGCATAAAGGCGATAAAGAAATTATACAAAATAATAATAACAATAAAAAAAAAACGAAGATAGCATTCAGTATTAATGTCGACTATCTGATTATTACTGTCGGATATTTTAATACTGATATTGTGAATTGTCTTTGGCTCAAAAGCTGTACCTAAAAGTATTGGTAGAGATGCGGCCTAGCTGCACCTAATAAGGAGGGGTTTTGCGTCCCTCGCGGTACCCTAATCAACATCCTATACATATATCAAACACTATATCTATATTTCTACTCTCGCCTTCCTCGACCGTAGCGCGCTGGTTGTGTTGGCCACTTCAGGCCCTGGTCAGGAGTTGAATGCTCTTATTTTCCAGGCGATAATGCCCGCTTAGGTTTAACAAACACCCTGAAAAAGTATATTCTTGTTACTAAACATTATATATGTTCCTAAATATTAACGATTGAATTCGTTCTAGTCCAAGCAAAGGTTCTACTGAATCACTTCGGCCTCCATACTGAATCATTTAACCGATCTATACGATTCATATCAACAAAGTACTTTCACGTTTGGAATTCCGGGTTGTATAGTCTGTCCTGAGTAAAATAGACATTTAAATGTTTAGCAGTTAAAATAAATAGACTCTTTCCTCCGTCCTTCACGTCACAAGGTCCTTTACCAATGCAGTTTCATATACAGCGTGGACAGCATGCAAATCGTGTCTGTCTGTGAAGGGGTTACCTGAGAACGTATAAAGCTGGGTCTCGAGTCATCAGAAGCAGCATTTCCGCATTCGAAAAAGTCAGTTCGTTCAACCAAAGCTCATTTCTCCTTATAAATTTAGACCGGTAGCGCCTATATTCAGCTCGTCGAGTTCTTTCAAATGTCCGCCGAGCCGATTTTGTAGGTCGCATAGTTTCGGAGTTATAACACAAAACTGCGTGTTTTTCTTAAACGTTTTGGTTTTCGACTTTTTAAACAGCTGTTGCTTTTAGGAAGGTTTTAGGAAAATTAAGACCACATTGGCGATTGGAAATTTAATTATCTACAAAGCAATGGGTCGAAATTGCTTTAAGATATTTTCGGCCGTGAGTTTTGGAATGTTTTTGGTCGTTCGGGAGTTATGGGTAACAAGCGGGAAACGGGATTTTTAGCGCTTTATTGGAGCACAGCTGATCGTTTACGTAGGTCTAAAAGGTAAACATTGATAGATTTGGATGAAACTCGCGATGCGTTTTTGGGCAATGGAATTCGGATATATTGCATGTAACGGTAAGGTTCAATATTTACCCCGATATTGCGTGTAACGGTAAGGCTCAATATTTACCCCGATATTGTGTGTAACGGTAAGGCTCAATATTTACCCCGATATTGCGTGTAACGGTAAGGCTCAATATTTACCCCGATATTGCGTGTAACGGTAAGGCTCAATATTTACCCCGATATTTCTTCAATCATTTCTGCGAGCGAAGCCGCTGGTATCAGCTAATATTAAAATTACGAAGAAAAATGAAAGCGCAGTTCCGTGTTTACAAATTTGGTAAGCCACCTTGTACAAGGAGAAATATAGGAAGATGGTTCTGCGCAATACAGGGTTTTAGTTCAAAGCATGCTCTTATTACTACCAATACATCTAAATCTTGTTCTGAACTAAATATATTTAGAGTATCATGTTCTAATAGAGTGTTCAACGAAACCCGTCGCCGAGACCCCTCATCAGAGACATCAGCTGTTAAACACTTGTGTTAATTAATTCATATTTTTGTTCTCAGATTTCAGTGGCCGAGGACTGTCACTAGATCGAGGTATGTTATTTCCACTTCACCTGATATGATTCGACGATGGTGTATCCTTAGTGGCCGAGGACTGTCACTAGATCGAGGTATGTTATTTCCACTTTACCTGATATGATTCGACGGTGGTATAGCCTTGGTCTCTTGATCACCGATTGGAAACAAAGGCTCGTTTGTTGTAAGAGATCCTTCTCTTGAGAATGAACTGCAAATAATTTCGTCAACTGTGAAAATAATAATCGGTTTTGCCTTTATCAAACTGGTAAAATATGACATACTTTAAAGCACCGACCATAGTTTTTCCTTTAATATCCAGATGTAAACCATGTTATTCATTGCAGTAGTATAGTGAACCCGAGTTACGAGTTTTAACCGGATAACGTCACTGGGGACTTTTCAAATTTGTAGCTCATATTTGAATATTAAACATTTTACTCAAACTATAACCGCAGGTTATGATGACGTAAAAGTCACGTGACCAAAACCTTGGCCCGCCGCCATCTCGGTCCTAGAGTGGTTCACTAATTATCAGTTTGAAAAAGTTTTCTGCTGTCTAAAGTTTGTGGACTCCATGACATCACTGCGCGTGTTCTCATCAATAAGATCCAAGGCGCTGTGAAGGAACAGTCTATTAAATTTGTCCCACCTATTAGAGCTATTATTCGTTGGACGACATTTGTAATGGCGGAGTTTCGATGCTTTGCATTTGGGGGACTGCTGCTGCTAACGGTTCAACTTGTATCGATGTGTCGTTCGTTAACAAATCGTTATAAAAGTAATTAAATGTTTTGCGTGTTGTTTATATACGTCCACCGAAGCCAAACCACAGTCCAAGATCGCGCCGATATTTTCGTATCAGTCACGGACATTTAATGTCGCGGATCGTGACCGTAACTTGAAAATATCTGTGACGAAGTGAAAATATCGCTCTTCTCCAAGACAGACAGAACACTAAAAGAAACTTCAATCGTGTTAGTCAAGAATGTTTGATGAAAACCAATCATGTTTAAGTACCTTGTAACCAACATTTTTATTATGACATCATTATTCACGGTGGTTTTTACGGAAACGAAGTAATTATGCAAATAGCTCAGAAGGCAAGTACCTGTTTTATTGCGATTGTGCTCTTTGCATTTTGTATCTTGGATCTATTGTTTAATGGCAATTTTGATGTCTAGATGCAACACTGACACATGCGATCTGTAGACTTGTAAAACACGTAACATATCTTGTTTTGTGTTTTGGTAATAATTAATATTGTTTCGTTTTACCTGTAAACAACAGCATACTACACGTACGCAACCCTGGTCATAAACCCATTCTGTATTTATCTATATAATCCACACGGCGTATCTGTGAAATATACATATAATAAAATAGTATCGTTCTGTCTGCCGGGGTTTGAGCCTTTAGACGCAGCATTTATTCGGGAAGGTAAAGGAGTCCGCATTCGAAAAAGTCGATTCGTTCAAAAGTTGTGACGTCATTAGTGACCAAATTATTTCGCCCTCTTTTGGTCACTTTTCCGCTTATAACTTTAGACCGGTAGCGCCTATATTTAATTTGAGATACTCATTTTATTCAGCTCTCCGAGTTCTTTCAAATGGCCACCGAGTCGATACTGTAGGTTCCATTTGAAAATTTTAATAATAGGGTTTTTTCATTTTCTCAAAGTACAATGGTTTTTTATTGTTTTAACACTTGTGCAAACATGTTATTGAAAGTATTTTTTCAGCCCATTTTTCACGCGGGTCCAGCTAGTAATCAATAAAAAACTAAAACTCTATAAAAGTTTGTTACACATGTGGACTGCCCAGAAGAAATGTCGGCAGCAGAAACTACATACAAATTTAGCGAGACTTTACAACTTGTAGTCTTCATTATCAACAGTTGTGATTTTACTGTTGTGAACTAAGTCTTCAATGGAATTGTTCTATCCAGCCACCATTTTGTATTGAAGCCACTTCTGTTTGGAATTTGAAACGAGTATGTTCGACAGATGGTACAACTGACACGGTGAATCGAATGTTTGATCCAATGTTTATAAACAGTTTGGTACAAACGTTGGGCGAGGATGATAGTCTATAATAATATATTATCTTTTAATTGTACACATTTATCGAGTTAAAAATCCCCACATCATATTTAGATAGCCCTAGATAATTTTTTTTAAATTGTAATTTTTAAATGGTATTAATAAACGGTACCAGGAACTGGCAATTACTTTCTCACAAACATATTTACATTATTAATCAGATTCACTGTGACTTCATAATTGTAGGAGGGGTAGGAGAGGTGATTTATTAAAGTAGGAGACTAACTAATACGTAGGTCTATAATTATTATTATCTAGAGAGAAAACTATTCGATCGATTTCGAACAAATTTGAACCAAACGCGTCAATTAGGCCTGTTTTCGTGCATCTATACAGGCCTACTTGACATGTCTGGTGCAAATTTGTTTGAAATCGATCTAACAGTTTTCGCTCTAGCTTTGTATACATACAGACAGACATTTTGTAAAAACCACTTTTTTGGACTCAGGGGGTCCCAAAACAAATATTTCCACAAAAATCTCAATATCGATTTTTTTGCGATCACTATTCTTTCTCTATACTATAGTATAGTGAGAAAGTAAACAATGTAATATCTAATTAGTCTGCCAGTGATATTTCACGGGAACTGACTAGTGTGAAATATAAATTGTAGCGTACTTGCCTGTGAAATGTAAATGAATAATATTACTGATTACAAAATAAACATAAACAAGATGGGTGTTTGGTGCTTCATATGAAAGAGTCATGTAGCCGTTGATTTTTTTTAGGCGGTTAATGCACTTACGCAGAGAAGGTACTGTGGGACTCGATCCATTTCTGGACCCACTACCCACTAAACCACCGCCTTCCCCCCAAGACTGACTGGCAAATTGGCGAGACCGTAGTCTCGGTATTAAGACAGCATCTGTTTTATGAACAATGGCTGCTTATCTGAAACCAAAAATTGACTTTATTGAACATTTATTGACTAAATTTTGAATAAATTTTGAGTGAGAACGAGATGGTGAATCTATGGAATACTCTTCGATTAGCTACGATAGTATATGGTGTTTAGAATTGATCTTGGATTTTTTGGATACTTGTGGTGGTTCGTAAACCAGACATATCTGACGTGGGACGTTTTCTTCTGACCTGCGCAGGTCAAGGATCAGTGATGATCTGTTTGATGTGAGAGTATGGAGACCCTTCGGTTCTGTGTTTGACTCTATTTGTTAATTTTAGGATGAAGTCCTCGAGGTGAGTTTCACTCGGTGCCCTTTGACTCGACCAAATGCGAACGTTCGACGCTCACCATTGGACGAACCATCAACGTTGGAAGTCGGAAGGTGTTGGTAAAATCGTGTAGAACTGGCTTTAGACTATACATGTCCAATAGCGGATTCACTGTATGCTGTAACATGTAAACTATAATGCGTATGTTACAGACATGATAAATTATGAAATTTTCTTAAAGCTGTTTGCTTAACATAATCGAACATTAGACAGTGAGTGCGTGTTACTAATGCAATAGCATACCGGCAGCCTTCTCAAGTTTAGCTCAAGTGCCTTCCTGTCCGACCTTTTACCCTTCATTATAATTTAACAACAAAACTTACCCTCGACCTAAAGGGTTAAGTCCCGCCGTGGAATTGTTTTATTAATTAAGCAGAGTTGCCCGATAGTATCACATTGTGACCGACCGAGTTCCACTAGTACAACACATACTGTACCTACAGTGATTATAACTTCATACATATACACAACACAGATCCATTATAAGAGTCTTACAAATATTTCACTATATATTCACACTATACAAAGGCACTCGGACTTATCATACTTGCAAGGATAAAACACTTAAATATAACACCAAAACGTAAAATTCAAGATATTACACTAAAATAAAAATGTACATCTTCAAGTTCGAGCAAAATATTACGCAGCAAACTGGAGAATTTATGTCTGAACATGATTTAATACTTTCTGACTGCAATTGTTTAAAAATGTAGGTATGCATAAGATTTCATATAAATAGTGAAATTTTGTTTAGATATAAAAACATTTGATCTATTCCGCAATATCCCTAAAGTGCCGTCCCTATCCCGTCCGTCTAAAGAGGTTCTCAATACTAAAGAGGTTTTTAAAAGTTAATATATTCAGTTCTTTTGAAGAGAGATGAACTGTGTTCGGTTTTGGGTTTGTGCTATAAGACAAGAACTAAATTCTTCTGCAGCGTAATTATTGGTTTTAATGTTGTAACGTAAGTCCCTCTCTTAGAACTGACCAGCGCGAAATACATACGTATCTGAGCATATAAAATAGCTTGTATTGTGCTGTGCTTTTACCTAATATCTGATGCATGCAGTATGCCAGTTCCGTGTGTGGTTTGGTGTGAAGTAAAAGCATTATAATTAAAGCCGTATTTGGGGCAATTGTAATCAACTCGTGATATTCGTAACTCGTCTCATAACAGCTGATTTAGATTGTGTAATTGTTAATTGTTTATTCGGATTAAGTCATTCGTCAAGGTTGGCTGGTGGCTCGATCCTCTAAGTGTGGTGTTTGTACATCAGAAAAGGTAGGACTGCGGTGAAAAGTGATCAAACAAAATGGTTTCGCTTTAACTAATTTTTTAATAGAAATAATCCCTCGATCTACATGCGCAGGTACATTTCGAAGTTGCCATAAGCATTGAACAAATCTTTTCGCCCCTAGCTTTGCAGTTATCAAACAATGCACCTTGTTGCTGAGAGTGTTTATTGTTTAGCCTACTAAGTAAAGGAGTTGTGAATAGACACGCACCATCCAACGGCGTTGCAATTTCACCGATAATATTTAAATAATCAGTATTCAAACAAACTTTGGTATTGCGAACTAAAGGAAACAATATAATGTAAAACATCAGATGTTCACGCACCATCCAACGGCGTTGCAATTTCACCGATAATATTTAAATAATCAGTATTCAAACAAACTTTGGTATTGCGAACTAAAGGAAACAATATAATGTAAAACATCAGACGTTCACGCACCATCCAACGGCGTTGCAATTTCACCGATAATATTTAAATAATCAGTATTCAAACAAACTTTGGTATTGCGAACTAAAGGAAACAATATAATGTAAAACATCAGACGTACGACTTTAGTACAGTAAGGCTTTTTCGTTGATTTTTGTTTGCGTTTGCTTTTACCTAATCCAAGAAAAAGTGTTAGTTGTGAACAATAATTAGTTACATGATTCTAAATTTAAAAATTTGCCAAGTCGGTTGCTATGGTAACGAACGTAAATTCATTGAAGAAACATGTGTTGCTAAGCTTTTGGTCCGAATCAGCTGATTTATCTGTTAAAGGTCTGCGGTACATAAACCGCTCCTTTCCTACGAGGCAGATTTGTGAACTACCAGAAGCAGTAGAAGCAATCATCCGCTAGCCGCTTCACAAATAGTTCCAACGTACGCCCATTGTATCTTGTGTTTGTGTTTATGTCTGCCCCCCCCCCCCCCCTCCCAGTATTTTGCGGACTAGTAACTGTTCCGTCAGCGATATTTAATCAACAAGTGGCTCTATTTGTCTACCATAGAGATCATTATAAATACTATATGAACATAATAGTTTCTTGTTTTGATCTTTATTTAGGGATTGTAAAAATGTAGGGCATTTTGAGCAATATCATTTCTGAATAACTGAAATGTCTCGAGACGCAAAACTTCTTTTTTTTAATCAGATTTTTTTCTTTGGATTATCGGAATATATCTCAATTATGTTGAAATAAATAAGGAGTTTACGTAGTTATACGTTTATGTATTTATTTATTACTAGGGGAGACCCCTGTGTGCTCCGCACGCCAACCCCGTTGGAACCTTCTACACACATCATTATGTTATGTTTTCTTTATAATAAAGGTGTAGGATTAATAATAACATCAAAGCTAAGATAGTAAATACAATGTTAAATCAAATTATTTCGTATATTTTATAACAGTAGTTATAATAAAGGTTAAAAGAACCAGCAAGGCTTAGGTCTAAACTTTTAAAAACTTAACCTAAAAGTTAGAAATACAATTAATTGCTTTACAGTTTGAAAATATCATCTCTTAATGGAAATATTAGAACAAACATATGATTACTCTATTAACGATAAACATATTTATTTAGTATAGTGTGTGTCATTTTTACTTCAACAGATGGCGTTGTTCACAAAAACCTAAGTACAATTGATACATTAATTAAATAAATTAATAAATACAATTAATTGTTTCAAGTTTGAAACCTGCTGATAATGGAAATATTTTAAGAAACAGCTGACTACTGTTATTATTATAGTCAATAAACATATGTAATGGTATTTACATTTTTGTTAAAATATTGAGTATATTACTTTCTACTACACTTTAGTACAGAGAAAGTATAGTGATCGCAAAAAAATCGATGTTCAGATTTTTGTGGAAATATCCGCTTTGGGGCCCCCTGAGTTCAAAAAAATGTTTTTTACAAAATGTCTGTCTGTATGTATACAAAGCTAGAGCGAAAACTATTCTATCGATTTCAAACAAATTTGCATCAGACATGTCAAGTAGGCCTGTATTGATGCACGAGAAATGGTTTCGAAAAATTTGGAAAAACAACCCCCTTTTTGGCAAAAAAAACCCGAAATAATCAGTTATTATTTTTTTTATAAAAAAAAACGGCTCTAACGATTTTGATAAAATTTGGCTTATTTGTAGCCTTTAATGTACCCTACCATATACAAAAAACTGCATATTTCTAAAAATTCTCGTTTAGCTAATAACAATAACTGATTTTTGGGGGGTTTTGGGCCATAAAGAGGGTTGTTTTCAAAACCTTTGGTGCAAAATTGTTCGAAATCGATCGAATAGTTTTATCTCTAGATAATAATAATAATATTTATTAGTTAATCTCCTACTTTAATAAATCACCTCTCCTACCTCACCTACAATAATTATGAAGTCACAGTGAATCTGTTTAATAATTTAAATATGTTTGTGAGAAAGTATGTGCCAGTTCCTGCTACCGTTTATTTTGTTTGCTGTTTTCCAAGTATGTAAAAACAAGCGTGTATTCGAATGGAAAAATAAGTTGGTTAACCTTAACTTGTCCTCGACAAAGACTCACGATGTTGAATTAATTTTCCAATACAGCAATTAAATTATTTGAAAAATTTGTTCCATTTTTCTTTTTCTGTGCTTCTAAAATGTGAGGGGGTTCTTTAATGGGCATACTGTTGCGACGTCTAGGATAAATAATGTCTGGTAGTAGACATGTCTTGTAGAATTTCGTTAATTATTCTTCCATCTCAGTTTTCCAAAATAAATCATATTTTAATATACTGTCTACTTTTATTCCTTTGTTAGTCTAAAGAATAAATTTGCAGTACTGTTTTTGAAATATATGTAGTTGACCTTGAACCTAAAAGTAATAGCTGTGTTTTTTTATTACATTAACGAGCCATCACTCCTTTGTTACCACATATTGCCAATTACCCCTTTTTTAAATAACTTCATGAAACAAATTTTTATTAAAATTTATTATTGCTTTAAAATAGTATTTATTTTGTTTCATTGTTGTTTTGTTGTCCGATACTGGACATCGCCCTCAAGAGGGACGTGCATCGTCTGGCGAAAAAGCCATAAGTCCGTTATTCTTGAATTAACCAATTTCAAAAAAAAAAAAAAAAACAATCGATAGGGAATGCTAAAATAAGTAATTCTTGAAAATGTTTCGTGAAAACGCTAGTTTTTCGTTATTTCCGTTTGTAAGATTTAAACGGTCTAAATTTAAAACATATTTAAGTCAAGGCATCATAACTTTGTCCCATGTGGGTAATACTAATACAAAGGGTTTATACAAATTTGGTATTATTTCGATAAGTAATTTTTTAGGTATATTATGAATTTTTTAACGAAAAAACGCATTTTGGTCACAGTAGGACAACCGAAATGATTTTAGACAAATGAACAGTGATTTGGTGTCCCCCTCCACACTTGCAGGCCGACTGTCTCTCCGGTGTCTCCTCTTGTCTCCGGAGACGTCTTCAGCTAATCTCTGTGTGTTTCTGGAGACAAAAGACAATGTTTTCTGTTTTCCAAACGAACGGGAAACACGCAGACTGTCGGCCGATTATCAAAATACTTACACTGTAAAGTGATATTTGGTACATTTTATACTTTTGTAAAGAACATATATAACTTTATTTTAACTTTAATAAGTGACTCATATATGCGTGTATTTTGATTTAATAAATTTCTAATACAAATTTATATGTAATAATATTGTGTAGCTTAATGGTACACATTGTGTTTTAGTATTACTATGCTGATGTCAGTAGTTTATAAAGCATTCAATGATATGTATTACATTATAAATCACTCACTACATCTCATTCAATACGTTCAATGACCAAACGCGTTTCAACGACAAAGTCGTCATCCTCAGTGTTACATAAGCTACAATTAAAAACCTATAACTAGTTTAGCCTAGGACTAAGCTACATATTTATATCCCTCTACAAGAGTGGGCATGGTCTTAGCGTATAAACAACCAATAGGATTATCGTAACAACAGAAAGTGAAAAACCACAGTCAATAGGAAAGAGAGTGAGGGTAATATTACAGTCATTAAACGTATGTGTGTGAGAATTAGTGTATTGTTATTATTATTTAATAATAAATCAGTCACATGATTTAGAAAGATAAAGCACGCAAAAGCTAAAACCACGTCCTCTTCAGTCACCATGTCGTCAAACACTGGCTTTCTAGTGTGGACGCAAAACAAGACGCCGACAGTCGGCCGATAGTCTGCATACACAGTCTGCAAGTGTGGACGAGGCTTTATTACTCATGAACAATGCCAGAAAATAGAGTTACGAAACATCCTGTATATCATTATATACAATGACTTATTATAATGCCAATATATCTTACGTAAATAAATTAATATAATCATATAATCACTATATACAATTAATTATTTAAAACAATTTACGAGTATATCTAATGTAAATATACTAATAAAATATAATCAATCCAGTTGCAGTTGTTTGAGGAGCTTATTGTGATCGTGCTAATTCAAATAAAATTTCTATAACAATTTTTAAGAAGTCAAATTTATAATTTTGCAACCTACTGGCCGTAAAACAGCTTAGAGTTGTCACAATTGTACCGTGTTTGGACTTATTTTGCGAGAAATAATATTAAGAGTTCAGTAATTAAAGTAAAAATTAAGTAAAGTTGACAGTTAGAAAAATGTGATTTTGTAGCACAAGGGCTAGTTGGTGATTCATAGGAGAACCATTAAGCAGGTAGGCCGTGTGAGTGTGTCTGCGCGTGTGGCAGCGAGGGTCGATTTTATGACTTAGAGCGCACGTCTGTTCGGACAAAGTATAGTAGTTATTTTATGATCCGCACGAGAGCGGCACCGTACGTCTAGGTACATTATGTCCTTCGAACACTTGTATCTGCTTTAATTTATAAGTAAGCAAATATTTTTTTTTACCAGATAGAAGATAAAAAACGGAGGTTTCCCTTTTTTGAAAATTGCGATATCGGTTTTCATTGACCAGCAAAAAATCAAGAACTTGAAACATTGTTTTCAAACTTAAACTCAATTTGTTAAAAAACTAACAATTTTGATTTTTGTTGAAAAAGGAAAACATCCGCGCTAATATCCGAATCTTTGAAATGAGCCCTAAATCATAACTGTTGGATTAAAAATGGCAGCGGTACGAGTGTTTAAGTGTAACATTATTCTTATGGGGAAGAAAAGTGACAAGATTTATATACTGCAGAGCCTTAAGGGCTGGGAGTGAATCAAACTTTAAAATATAAACTTTGAAAATCCATCCTTAGTGAACGTCAATTACGCCATAAGAATATACCTTAGTGAACGT
>JAGFPH010008255.1:15568-29166 GCA_018207615.1 Philaenus spumarius
TTATTCAACCCACATAACGTGACGAAGACGGTTGACGGGCAATCAATAAACAAATTAAATACCAAACTAATTGAAAATATACAATGTAACAATTTGCTTTCGTGAAATAAAAGATGGAAGAAAATGGATATTACAATTATATAACATCGTGATGCAAAAAAATCCCCGTATCGAAGCACGGGTATTCAGCTAGTAAATAATTTAAAAAAGTAGATAATACTGAACTAATGTTTTCATAATTCTTTGCTTAGCTTAAACTAGGTAGGCCTATAAGTATATAACTGAATTAAGACTAGTGTATATTTACTAATGTTTTCAAAATCAAAGATCTTTTTACAAACCATTTTCAGAAATTAATTAAGAAAGGAGAAACATAGATATTATTATTCTAGGCACATAAGATAAAGAATATTACTAAAAATATTACAAACAAAAATGTGAGTCTACATAAGCAACTGTAATTAGTGCTGATACTACTGAACCAGTTGTCATACGTTACACTTCTTCCTGCGCCAAATATTTTTGCGGTAACATTTTTACCGTCCCTTAGACACCTGAAAAAGTGTGACAGCAGGACATTAAACCAAAAAAAATTGATGAACGAAAACAAAGGTACTGGCTTTAGTGACGTTATACTAGTAGTAACAGTAACACTTTATATTGCTAGGTAGCGCACAATGCTTACTTTTCTTACAGTGACTAGATAGAGACAGTGTGGCCAAGTGAGGTCTTGTTTCCTATTGGCCGGCAGTTATGTTTATCCTAAATTCTTATCTGTTTCTATTATATTTGTTAAATTTTTGCACGAAAAAACAGAATATACTTTTTAAGAAGAAACACGGTCTTTATTATTTAATTTCAATATAAATATCAAACTGTAACAATTAAATTGCTTGTTTTCCCTTTATAAAAAAAAACAAAGAGGTAATTTCTCTTATAATTACAAAGAGATACAACACTAAGCTTTACATTACAATTCTGAGCAGATGACATTACTTTAAGGAAAAACATGGCGGCCACTTTCATATGGCCACACTGTATCTATCTAGTCACTGTAACTTTTCTTACAGTGTCTAGAGACATTGCGGCCATACGATATCCTAAAAGTAATGCAATCTGCTCAGATGTAAAATGTAAAGAATAGTGTTGTATCTCTTTGTAATTGAAATAGAAATAACCTCTTTGTTATTTTTATTTTTAAAAACATGTGGTTTAATTGTTACAGTTTAATATTTATATTGAAATGAAATAATACAAATTGTTTTTCTTCTTAAAAAGCGTATTCTATTATTTCTTACAAAAGATTTAACAAATTGAATATAAAGAGATAAGAATTTAGGGGTCTTTTCTGTTATATCCCCGCATTTACTATTCGACTCTAGGCTAACCTATGGCAACAGAAATGCAAAAATAACAATTAAAAAAATACCTAAAAGGTTCTAACCTAACCTATTTAGTCACAGTATGTTTACCTGTACTTAACATTTAAGAGTAGAATGTAAAACAACGTCGTTGCCTGCAAAAATATTAGGCTAGGGTCGAATAGTAAAGTTACCCGTTTGCGATAACCCTTATCTAATATCAACAAAAACTGGAAACTTCCTTCCTTATATGTTATGGAGTAGTTATAAATAGTTATTTGGACATTCCCGATTAATCCTCATTCTAAAGAAAATAGTTTGAGAATAGAAAACAGTTTGTAAATGCGGGGATATAACAGAAAAGGCCCGAATTTAGGCTAAATATGGCTGCGTACATCCCGGCCAATAGAAAACAAGATCTCACTTGGTCTCACACAAGAGCTATATAATCCAAAAGGTCCCCCGTCAGCCACTGTAACTTTTTAAATCTCGCCTGTTTGTTTATCCTAATTTGATTTTACACTACAAAATTTTATGATTTTCGTTTTGGCAAACCAAAATACGTAGCTTCTTTTTTACAGGATAACGATTCTTTGAAATACTTTCCTTTTACAATACAGATTCAATTATTAGTAAATAATTGTCATACTATGCTGTTGTGTTTTTATGAATTCTGCTCTATGGTGGGTTTTCCAAATTATATGATAGTTCATTTTTACAATAAAAAATAAACTACAACAAACGTATGAAACAAATATAAAAACAGATTATATTGATACTTTCTTCAATTATACATAATTTTTGTTTTGTTATTACGAAATTTATCAGTGTAAACTGTAAACATATTTGGAATTTTTAAGCATTTTTATAGTCTAATATCGACTCAATGCTAGAAGAAGGCTCTACAATCAAAGTTGAAGTGCTTAAGGAGTTTAATACATATTTTATATTAGAATCATAATCATACTATACATAACAGATTCAAGGCTGGAATACATCTTATTATATATTATATTACAAATTTTAGTTAAGTAAAATCCACAAAATGAAAATTACATGTTTATTTAATAATATTAGAAAATGTAACTTAAAACTAATGGTTAACCAAGTAATCAAATGACATTTCTAACAAACCATTTATAGAGACAGTATACACAATTATAACAAAGTAAATTTGTAACAATCTAGACAAATCTGTTGTATCATTTGATTTGTATAGTATTATATTTTAGTAGTGTGCTATTTAAATGTAGCACCTGCTTCCAGGGAGTTAACCGAAATACAAGTGGCAAGTGTGGCAAACACTGTGTTAACAAATTACGAGTTTGAAGGTTAAGACTTAAGAATGTTAAGGTTGAGGTTAGGTTCAAGTTGAAATTATGGTAAAACAGTTTTCAAAATAAGATTTATTATAAATGAGTTTTTACAGTCCAACGTTAGCCAAAATTTTAGAAAAGTGGCCAGGCAAACGTTTTGGAATTTATAGGTTTCTACCATATTTCTTCTTTCTTGGAGCAGGTTTAGAATTTACCATGATACATTGGGACTTCAGAGGGAAAGCAAACTTTTACAGAACTTATAAACGCAGGCAAGCTCAAATAGCAGCAGACGAAGCATTATCGAAAACACATTAAGTTTAGGTTTAGTTGAATTTCTATTAAAATGCCTGCAGGAGTATCGTGGCCAACATACTTGAAGTTTTTCTCTGCAGCTATGTTAACAATGATGTGTGGTGCTCAAGTAGTTCATGTAATTTATAGACCTCTCGATGATTTAGATGAACTAATAGAAGCTGAAGTGCGAAAGAAAAAGGAGGAGTACAACAAAATGATTCATTCTCATAATGAAACAGAAAGATAATTCTTAGTGTCAGTAAAACATAAAAGTTTTATGTTTGATTCAAGATAACTAAGGTTTCCAATGTAGCCTAGTATAACATAGTATATAAATTGAATTGAAACATGAAGATACTAAGGTTTGTTCTTAAATAGGCTTATGTAAATAAATAATAGGAAGTAAACAACATTTGTTTAAATCTTCCTAGGTTATAACTGAGACCTAACGCGGTGTAAATTTACTATTTGACCCTAGGCTGATATTTTTGCAGACGACGACGTTGTTTTACATTCTATTGTTTAATGTTGAATACAGGTAAACATACTGTGACTAAAGACTATAAATTAGAACTTTAGGCTATTTTTTTGTTTTGTTTTTTTTATTAGGCCTATTCTTGCATTTCTGTGGCAGTAGGTCAGCTGAGGTCGAATAGTAAATTTGCGCCGACCTAACTTTACAAATCAAAATCTTATTGTTGTAGGCCTAGATGGTAAAGCAGAAACAGATTCGAATCATTTTATATACATCTAGGCCTACTGTGTTGTAAGTTGTGATACGAAACGGCAAAATTACATTATATGTCACCCTATTAAGATCATATTAGCTGACAACTTTCTTTTAGGAAAAAGTAATTGTACCAACCTATACATGTTTATAATTTGGAACATACTAGCCTATGGCCAGTAAGTTAGTTTATAAATGTTCAGGGTTTATTGTTTGTAGGTTAGGTGGTAGCTTATATTGTAATTTAGTCAATCTACAGAGTAAATGAGCGGTTTCGAATGGCCCATTTGGCACAATTTTATAATAGGCCTACCTTACTTGTTCAGCTCGGCATAACTTTACTATTCGACTCTAGCCTAATATTTTTGCAGACAACAACGTTGTTTTACATTCTACTGTTAAATGTTAAATACAGGTAAACATACTGTGACTAAATAGGTTAGGTCAGAACCTTTTAGGTATTTTTTTAATTATTATATTTGCATTTCTGTTAGCTCTAGGTTAGCCTAGAGTCGAATAGTAAAGTTGCGCCTTCAGCTCGTTGAGTATAGCCTAGCCGATGTGTCAGGCAATTTGCAGATGTTGACATGTGTTAAGCCTTGAGAATGGACATCGGTTATGGGCTACCGGTACTCAAAATGCAAACAATACTGATGCGGTCGAACTCCCTTTACAAGAACATAATAATAAAGTAGTGGTATTCTAAAAGTTAGCTACCCATTTTCCTTTTATTCTAAACATTTTTTCAAACTAGCATTGCATTCAACGTTTACAATGCTCCTCTTCGCAAGCAATTACTTTTTTATTGGAAACAGTGCTGCCAATCTATGTAGGCCTACATTGTAACTGGTTGAGTTGTGAATTCATGGTAGGAATATTCATGATTTTTATTTTACTTACAATATGTTTAATAGAAAGATTTATTTTGATTTTTTTACCATATGATTATGTAAAGGCCTTTACATATTCTGTGATACGTATGTGTATAACTTTACGAACTGCAAAGTAGCCATGGCGTATCTGATGTCACGTGCACAGTAGTAATATTCCAACATTAGTTTAACACGTTTATGAGCTGCAAATATACAAATTAGGTTGACAATATATGGTTTTTTTAAGGCTATCATTTAAATATATGGATTAAATACATAAAACCTAAATGTGCAGCTGCCTACCTATTGTCATCCCTAGTAGGGTAATATGTCATTGATCATTTGTTTAGTTCGAGGCGCAACTTTACTATTCGACTCTAGGCTAACCTAGAGCTAACAGAAATTCAAAAATAATAATTAAAAAAATACCTAAAAGGTTCTAACCTAACCTATTTAGTCACAGTGTGTTTACCTGTTCAACATTTAACAGTAGAATGTAAAACAACGTCGTTGTCTGCATAAAGATTTAGGCTAGAGTCGAATAGTAAAGTTATGCCTAGTTCGAAAATAGGTAGGGCCTATACAAATTTTATATTCGGTTGACGATATTTTTACTTTCTGTACTATTTAAAAATGTATTAAACAACAATCATAGTAATGTTACATCATTTGTTTTAAGTAATGCGTTTATGTACGGTACTGTAACAATTTTTTTATGTTTAGGATGATGCTATTTTTATTTAATTTACTAGGCCTATTTAAATTCTTCATGATAATGTAGTACGCAACTTATCCATTAGTAGGCCTACTATAATTGTATAGGTACTAAAACATGAACCGAAACACAGTTTATTTAGAAATGTTTTTCATAAACTTGTAGCAAAGACTTGATGTTTAGCTAGAACCCGTTTATATGTTCACAATTTTAATTTGGTAGCCTATTTACTGAAATACTTAGAAACCTTTAAACTTAGTGTTCTTTTTGACACGCACTTGGACAGGTTATTTTGATTGGTTGAAAAGGCTTTAATTTGATTAATTAACTAATAATATAGAGGACTAAAGCAGGAAAAAGATGAAGGTATTCAATAATATCATTAGTATTACAACTGGGATAAATATACTTTGCGACGACCTTCAGCTGATATGTTTGCAAACGACGATCTTTTTGTAGGAAATAGAGTAGTCAACAATTTCTACTGTTGAATGTTAAATGCAAGGGTAAACTTACGTGTTGTAACTAAAAACTATAAGTTAGAACTTCAGGCTTTTTTTATTTTCATCGATTCAAGGAATACATTTGCTTGTTAGGTATCTTTCGACCCTGTGGCAACTAATTTATAAAACAAGTTTGTGATCTTGAAATTAGGATTTATTCAGCAAAATAAATTTTCGATGGCTAGGTAACCCTTGTTATGCCAGTTTTTATCAAACGAATTTTAATCAAGAATTAATATTAATTATTACCGGTACTTAAAATTAATTTTTTAAGACGTCTCTGGCTCTTTTTACCTAATCCTCCGATGTAACCTGAGGATACATTACAAAAAATAAACACAACTTTAAACAGTTCATAATAAAAATATTTATTCATAACTATAAAATAGTTAACAGGAAGGTACAATAAATAAAATAAATACAAAATAAACAGGTGTGTGTTAATATTGCAACACAATGGAAGAATTTTAGTTCTAGGCCTGAAAGTTGTGTTATTTAAACTCCGATTTATACTTGCGTTTTCTATATTTATGATTGTCTCCAACTTTTGGATTGATTAATAATTATTAATTACATTTCGGTGATATTTTCGATTGATCCTTTGTGAAGTCGCATGTGTCGCTCGTACAAACGTTATTTTAAAATGTTGAAAAACCATTTTAGTGAAATCTAAAAAACCAATATCAAAATGAAACTTGGGCACAGAATTACAGAATAATAAATTTTTTCTGCTTCTATTTCAACTAATTTTTAGTATCAAGTACTTATTTTCTGCTTCTGCCACTGGTTCTTCATTTCTCGATGGTAACCCTAAATCAGGCTTTTCCTAAGGGGTAGGCCTACCTAATTAATTCTGCCAATATAATTGATGATAGTTTGACAAAAAATGTTTTTATGTTAAATCTTTTTGTCCTTTTTTTCTTTTTTAAAGTTTTTGTTGAAATTTCTGTTCTTGAGGCAGCATATTTGTTTTTATAGTTATTTATTGATTAAGATGTATGTATATTTTATGACTTTTTTTAAATAGTATACCTAGTTAGAAGGTAATTTTATTTATCAATTATAGATTGTGTATTGTTTGTTGCGCTTATTTTGTCAAATGTAATTCAAAGCAGAATTAAAAAAATAAATGGTAATTTATGTTAACCCAATTAGCTTTATAGATTCTATGACAATGTAGAGGGGTATGTTAAGTTAAGACTTTTGTTAGCTACAGCTGAAGTTCACTGAGGATGTTAACTTTATCATTAAAATGTGTTTATATCATACTGCATTATAAATTGATGTTTTTAAATTCACGCATTACGTCCGTTACTTGACTCTTTGCTGTAATAATTCACTACTTGCTCAAAAAATCAGCTGATTCGTAGGACCTAAAAGTATTGTACGGGAAACAATACATTGCTTTTGTTTAGAGTTACAACAACTCAAAAGGTTGGTTCCCAACTGATAGCAGCACTGTCGCATCAATTAAATCGCGACTAAAATCTGTAGAAAAATTCATAATTGTTCGTGTGATTCTAGCGCAGTATGATAAAAAGTATTGTTCATAACTTATGCCGTACTTAAAGTGCTTTTTGGTGCTTGATCGCTTTTTCATGTGCTTGGCGTTGCGCCACGGTCTCGCACCATAAACACCCACTTTAGGTACTAGAGATGAAATATACTATTTTGTGAAAAATTGTGTACATCATTTTTGTAAAGAGAAGTAACATTTCACTAAGGATTGATCGAAAGAATCGCCCGGTAGTAATTAAGTGTATTTAGTTAAATGCCACACTTTCCTTCTGATAAACATAATTTTAGAAACATTTGAGTACAAATTACCCTATTCAACAAGTGTGCTAATCAAAGGAGTGTCTTTTAAAATGATCAAATTTGTGTCTTAATGAATCCAAACTTTCATTTCGTACAATGAATAACTTCTTCCAGGCCCATAAGCTAAATATACAATAGTCAGTCTTGTTCTAATACTACAGTTTGGCAACCACCAACCACGTCATTCGTTTAAGACTACTTACAAATATTTAAAATAGAAACAATGTATTGACATACGAGCATTCACTCAAAGAATGTCTATATTTACAAAATATTCATGCTTGATAAATTTGAAAATAAAGTGTACTGACGAGGTTTAGTAATTGTTTAAGAGCGGGAAGATTGTTAAAAAGTAAACAAAGTCAATAATAAATTAGTAATAATAATAATTACTAGTAATAATACTCTATTCTATAACTGGTTCAACTTAAAATTTTATGATATTGTAATTAAACAAAACATTGAACAAGAACTACCAGTTATGAAAAACAAACAAAAATTTAATGTCTGAAATCATTAGTAATGAAGAAAACTTACATTAAAAGTTGTCTGGATCGGTTTCTGTATCAGAGTACTCGGTAGCTGAAGTGTCCTGATACAGACGACTTTTAATACAAGTTCTCATCATTATTAACGATTTCCGACATTAACTTTTTTGTTTTTTAGTTAGTTTTTGTTCAATATATTCTCTAACTAAAATATCATACAATTTCTACTTGGTCCAGTGATAGTAGACTACTAACAGTACACAAATTAGTTGTGGGATTCATAATTAGGTCAGAGGAAGTGCATTGTTTTCTCATTCGCACAATTAGCGACAAGTGTTAAAGAAATCAGATCTTGATTGATCTGTTTGCTTTGTTTACGCCCAATCAAATTTTACGTACATATTACAATTTTGAATTTAGTAAATATAATAGCCCAGCCAGAATGTTTAAGTTGTGATACATCCAATTATACTTTCAAAGTTTCCAGAACACTAAACATCTATACTGTATCAATTTACGGCTCGGGTCATGTAACATGTCATATCCACGCTTTCATCTTGTCATACTCATATTACTCGTTTTAATGATCGTTCGAGCGATGGCTCTGATGGCTGCAAAGGTTTCTCTTCCCGTTGGATTGATCTGTGACGCTGGGAGTAAGAAACCGAAGTTGCCCTTGTCCGGGAGTTCGACGGTGTAGCTGAACTTTACGCCAGCCTTGCCTTTAGCCCAATCGTCGGAACTTCCTGAAACATGATTGATATTTTAGAAATAATAAACCGGCAGGCAGGGCGGGATTTACCAATAGGCCTGGGAACGCGAGCTAAAAAAGATATTATTTTGCTTAACCCTTCGGCGTGGTTTGCGTCATATTAACGCCGCGCACGAGGGCATCTATCGGTGGTTTGCCGTTATATTAACGCGTGGTGACAACCCAACATGTGCTGCTTTCCCTCGTCGGGTATTTTAACTATTTCGAATTTTACTGATAGGCCTATGCAGTACGTTGTATAAAAACAGACGAATATTTCTAACTAAATATCTAGTTGCTCCATGCGTTTCTTCGTCTCGTCACAGATTATATTCAACAGATGTTGTTGTCAACATTCAGACAGCTGAACAATAGTGTCATGGCGTATGGCGTCGTTCTGTTTTATTGTGTTACCTGTCGTTTTATCGTTGTTTTATTAATATTTAGTGTTAATTATGGTTGTGTGTCGATATATATTTTAATGATTGTTTGTATCAGAGTATAAATTAGCGAATATGACAGCTCGTAATAGTGAAATAGACCGTTGGCTTGACGACGATGTGTTGTCAGAGGATAGCGATGATGAAAGTGAAGTTGATTATGCACAACTGGATACGATAAATGTCACAAATTTACAAGAAAATAATAGTGATGATGAGGAAATTACTGTTAGATATGAGAATCTTAGTATTAGGCACGATACAAATCAAAACTCAGTGAACGTAGTTATAGATGAGCCTGAAGTTAGTACTGATGTTGAAGTAGGACAAGGGGATAGGTTAAGTGTTTCTGCAGAATTAGATGATAGGCCTACTAATGTAAATATAGAGTCGCAAAACTCAATGGACATAGTTTTAGTTGAACCTCAAGTTTAACAATAAACAGGTATAAAAATTATTAAATTCTGACTGTATTTAACAATGTTATGGGGAATTTTACAAAGGACTACATTTTTAGCCTCTGTCGGTAGAAATAAATAAATAAAAATTATATTTCAAATAACTTTTTATTGTGTTTAGAGTGTAGTCCATATATTAACAACAAACAGGTAAAAAAATTATTAAATTCTGACTATATTTAACAAAGTTATGGGGAATTTTGCAAAGTACTACAATTTTGCCTCCGTCAGTGGAAAAAAAGCCCGCAGCTAGGGGTAGCCAGCCATTAAGTAATTCCGGCTTGAAGGGTTAAATAACAGATATACAAATAAGTTAAATAGAGCCTAAGCTTGATGAAAACATCTGAAACCAAATTGGAATGAAAGCTGGTTTTGTTTCCTTCACGTTTTCCATCCATTAGGCAGGAAGGAAGCTACCACAATAAGCGTACCGAGTCCTTCAGAAAGAAGGAAAGATTAGATACAAGAGCTAGGTAGTGTTGTTGCCAAATGCCAGTTGCTTTCATTCGTTTTCGTTATCTCGAAGGAATCTTTTTTTCTAGATCTTTTTCAAGATAATGTGGTACTTAAAGACAAACTGCAGGATGACAAAATGGACAGTTCAAACAACCTATCCCTTCCCTTCTTAGAAGAAAACGGAATCGTAACGCAAAGGAAGGAAATAGGCCTAACCCCAGATGAGGTCAAGAGCATTTGCCGCATCTACATATCAAATGAGTTCAGTTTGAGCGTTCCTCCGAGCCAATCAACGCTGTATAGAACAGACACTAGCAGATGTCCCCGCACTTAATTTACACCTTAACAAGTCAATACGTTATTCATGAAATCCGAATTTCCGTTAAACCGAACAGTGTTTGGTCCCAATTAGTTCGAAATAGCGGTACTCTAATGTAGTAAAATATCTAATGTGCTATTACCTGATGTAGGATAGAGCAGAGACGGTGACGATCCTACTTCATACTTTGTACCGTGAATCTTCTCAAGCGCATTGACCGCCTTCTCTGCCATGTACATGAGGTCTTCGTGATCTTTAGCTTTACTTCTCGTATAACCCCAAGGTACGAGCCACATCTGCGAGTAAGAGTGCAGGCTCAGATAGACTTTAATCTGATCTTTGTGTTCCATAATAAAGTCGGACACGGATTTTGTTTCCGGCTCTGAGAATGCACGAGAACCCGAATACGTCTCTCTGCAGGGATCGTCGCTAGCTCCTCTTTCTCCCCAGTGGAAATCGAAATTACGATTCAAATCGGCTCCGTGGCAATTGTCTCTGCTCCAGAAAAATCTGAAATATTGATCAGTGCACGTTTACAAACTCTACTTCTGAATTTTTTCGTATTTCAAATAACATTGTTTACATTTAAATACATATTAAAATTTATAATTAATTCTGGGTGTTTAAAAATTACTATCGCGGTGTTAAGGTTTTATAGTATTTATTACATTTAGCTTACAATTATAAATAACACTTCAAATGAGAGAGCAACTCAAACAGTTTTTCCTACAAGTGTTCAATGTGAGTATCATTCGTCACACATTGAGTCGATAGCCGAGTTGGATCCAAACCTTGTTTAATGTGTCTGGAGTAGTTGTTGCAACATTTGCTTCAATCGTGTTTCTTATCGGGCAGGTCAGCTGGTAGCAGAGGCACATACGAATGATTCTTTATGAACCCCCAAAGGTAAAGGGTGTTTGTATATTTATGGTAGATAAAATAAAACCTGAACACAAAATCTGCGTTTACTAACCTCAAACGCATCAAATAGTTATTAGTTATAGTTTGGTTACTGTAGCCTATGCATCACTGAGGATGGCGACATTGTTGTTGAAACGCGTTTGAGGTTAGTAAACGTATTGTGAGATTTTGTGTTCAGGTTTTATTTTATCTAGTTACTTTCTCACAAGTCAAGCTCATTAGTTATTAATATTCATGGTAGATGATATTTATGTAACTTCCATCTTTTAAATGACTCATTGTATTGGTTTTGTGTGGTTATTGTTTTTTTTTTACATCTTGTTAGTGTTAGTATATGTGCGACTTGTCTAATACAAATGTATATTTGTCAAAAAGACTAATAAAAGGTTGATTGATTGAGATTGTAAAAATTACTTGGTGTCAGATCGGGTGAACATGGAGGCCATGCGAAACAGCTCTGTTTTCTGTTTCGGCTACAATCCAGCGGTCGGCTACAACCAGGCCAGGATTACCCATAAGGCCAACCTAGGCCAGGGCTTAGGGCGTGCAGATCACGGGGGAAAACGAAAAAATGTTGGTCTTCTAGTCGAGTGTGAGTAGCGAGCGTCCGGGTTGCACTGGCCTTAAAAGAGAGTGGGGGTGTTGAGGTTATTGTTATTTAATTTAATTTTCCTGTTTAAAAAGGATCAAGCAGTACCACAGATCAAACATGACCTAAATGAACGCTTTCGCTCTTCTTAACATTGAAAATGACTTAACAAAATCATTGGATTCGATTCAATCATTTGTCTGGTCCAGAGCCAGAAAGAAGAAATTTTAAACAATGAACATATTTTGATTGTAATTAGTAAACATATAGGCAGTGTTGTTTATTTAGTAGTGTGTTTTATCTTTCAACATGCTTTCTTTTTAGACAATATCTGCTTACTACAAATGACAAGTCAAGTATTGGCTTTTCATACATTTTGGCAATTCAATCGCTGTTATTGCATGATTGATATACATTTTTTACTTGGAAAATAGTTAAAAATGCATTCAAAAGGGCTAAAAATAAAACCGTGTTAATAGCTCAAATAGCCTCCAGAGAAGCTCTAAAACATGAGTGTTACAGTTAAATATGCAAAAAAAATTCCACACCCTCAGACCTCCGGAAGGAGGCGTGATTTAGGACTTTGGCCTAGGGCGTAAATAGCTGTTAATCCGGGCCTGGCTTCAACGTCGTTTAACCAATCCTGTACTGACTTATATCAGTTACTAGCTGACCCGGCAATGCTTCGCTATTGCGTAATTATTTTGGTGAAATAAATGCGACAAATGATCGTGATTTAGTAATTTTGACCCCCCCCCCCCCCCCCTAAGATTTCGAATTTTTTTAAACCCTTTCTTAGTGAGCACCTATGGCCCTAGAGGAAGCTACATACCAAATTTCGTTCTAATCCGTTCAGTAGTTTTTGAAAAATCTCGATTTATTGAATTTGACCCACCCCCTCCCAAACCCCCTAAAATTTCTAATTTTTTTTAAAACTTTAGCGAGCGCCTATGACCCTAGAGGAAGCTACATACCAAATTTCATTTCAATCCGTTCGGTAGTTTTTGAGAAATCGCAATGAGTGAGTGAGTGGTATTTCGCTTTTATATATATACTAGCTGACACGTACGGCGTTGCCCGTGGTGGTTAGTATTTTCAGTCTTTTTAACGCAATTGTAATCTTTTGAAGTGTTCAGTTAGTGAGTGGTATTTGGCTTTTATATATATAGATATTAAATAATAAAAGCACTATTGTCATAATAATAAAAGATCTGAAATTATGATTTTAGTAACTTTGATCCCCCCAAACCCCTCCTAAAATTTCGAAAATTTTTATACCCTTTCTTAGAGAGCGCCTAAGGCCCTAGAGGAAGCTACATACCAAATTTCATTCCAATCCGTTCGGGCGTAATTTGAGGATGATCAAAAACGCATTGAAAACGCAAGTCAAAAATGCAAAAACGCCTATTTCTGGCGTAATTTAGGGAGAATCTCAAACATTTTTTAACAGACTACTTTTAGGCCTTAAACGAACCTAAGTACCAAATTTCAACATTTTCTGCCAATTAGTTCTCGAAAAAGCTGAGAAAACGCAAAAAATCGCTAGAAAAACGCGAATATTGGGCGT
>JAGFPH010008255.1:31023-53091 GCA_018207615.1 Philaenus spumarius
GTCATAGCTATCATAGTTTTGGCTGTACGTTTATTATGAATCAGTCAATGAGTCAGTCAGTCAGTCAATGAATCAGTCAGTCAGTCAATGAGTCAGTCAGTCAAGACTTGTTTTATACATGTAGACTGGCTGTACCGTGCAAAAAGTCAACTTAAACATTCCACAAAACATTCCGCAAAACATTACATGAATTAAATATTTGTGGCGCAATATATTCGAGATAGTTCCCACATCACGAGAAGGTCTGAAGTATATATTGAAATGTATTTCTGGATTTAGAACGTCTCCCTCGGGAACTTAAGTATTGTTTTCCCGGAATAAAGAACTCGTCTCGCCCAAGCAATCATGGATTACTGTCTTAGAGTCGGGTTCTTTTCAGTCTCGTCGGAATATATCGATGTACAGTAAAGGAATTAACATGGGACAGTTTGAACTGTAGAATTATAGCTTCCATATTGGTTTTGGTTTTTTTAGCAAATAGTTTACACGAATAGAAAAAGAAAGAGATAGTTTCAAACATGGGCGACCATACCTATGGGCAGAGCCCTCACACTAGCTCCCGGGGAAAGAAAAATATGTATATTATTAATTATAGTCAGGTATTTTTCTTTAAAGAGATTAGCACTTAAATATGTTTTGAATGTTATGTGCCGTTTGATTTTACATATACTTATTTTATTTTTTACAAGAGTTCAAGCATTAGCTGCTGGGTCACTACTTGGTGCGGCCTCTGGGCGTGGTTCAGGTCTTTGTGTATTCACTGACGGTGTAAAGGTACAGACTCAACGCTGTGTGGGTTAATATTTTACCTGAACAGACGAATTGGCTTCCCAAATTTTAAATGTTTTCTTGGGGAGGTCAAAAATATTCCTGGACTCCTTTTGCCGAAGAAGGGGAGGGTACTCATCAACACGTTAACTGCTACGCAAACTTCGTATTTCCTATGCTAGGTGTTGATCTTTTATTTTTTACTTTCTCACTATACTCTAGTATAGAGAAAGTATAGTGATTTTTGTGGAATTATCCGTTTTGGGACCCCCTGAGTTCAAAAAAGTTTTTTTTACAAAATGTGTGTCTGCATGTATACAAATCTAGAGAGAAAACTATTCGATCGATTTCAACCAAATTTGCACCAGACATGTCAAATAGGCCTGTATAGATTCACGAAAAAGGGTTTTGAAAATTTTTGAAAAACAACCCCCTTTTTGGCCAAAAAACCCCCAAAAAATCAGTTTTAATTTATTTTTAACAAAACGTCTCTAACGATTTTGATAAAATTTGGCTTATTTGTAGCCTTTAATGTGCCCTACCATATGCAAAAAAACCGCATCTTTCTAAAAATTCTCGTTTAGCTAATAGGCTAATAATAACTGATTTTGGGGGGGGGGGGTTATTGGCCATAAAGGGGGTTGTTTTACAAAATTTTCCAAAACCTTTTTACGTACATCTATAAAGACCTAATTGACGTGTTTGGTGCAAATTTGTTCGAAATCGATCGTATAGTTTTCTCTCTAGATAATAATAATAATAATATTTATTAGTTAATCTCCTACCCCACCCTACAAGTCTCAGTGAATCTATTTAAAATAATTTAAATATGTTTGTGAGAAAGTATGTGCTAGTTCCTGGTACCATTTATTATATTTATAGTCTAAATGAGTAGAAATTACTTATTATTTTTTTTTTAACCTTTCTACGTAATAATCATTAGTATTTTAAAGCGAACACATGCCATAGTACAGTAGGCTTAATATTGGCTTGCGAAGCACAAAATGCTCTGGTACTGAAAATTCTCCCAGTACGAATGTTGGCGTGCGAAGCACGCAATGCATTGTGTATTGAAAATACTCCCAATACAGGGGGTTGGCGTGCTATGCACTGTGCGTCGGCCGCTTCTCATATTGTTTGGTGTCAAGCTCAGCACATGTGCGTCCTTAGCGGTGAACGTGTTAAGCCCCATACCCCGGTCTAGCCCCCCCCCCCCCCTAAAAAATATCATATGGGCGCCCATGGTTTAAAATCTAGTTTTATTTTTGTAGGCAAAGTTGTTTAGGCTGACAAGAATGAAGTAAACAAAAAGTATTGTAAAAACACATACATTTTCAATGATTTCTAACCTCAAAGCCGATCGTGTAGCATATTACAACCCATGTTAGTTTTATAACTCATATACACAAACAACCACATCCAGACATTATAAAAACTTTATTTTGGTTGAACTTATAAACATAACCTCAAAGTATAATCTAGGCTAGGTCTTGTTCAAGTAGTACAGGGTAAGAGCTCCAACCCTGCCCGCTTCACTCACCGACCCCGGCGAGGCCAACGCAAACAGATTATTGTATACTCTTATATTTTCACCGAAATGACTACCAAGCTGTGACCTACATAACTAATGTAGACACGACCAACCCCAGTAATTCTAATTACGACGTGCGTTCTAATTTCACCATTGATATTTAAATAATCAACATTTCAAACACGTTTTGATATCACCATTGTATTTGGATAACCTAATAGAACTCCGATCCAATGCAATATTTTGTTCCACTGGAAATTCGACTTTTTTGGCGCTATCTATTGGGGAAACGAAGGAAGCTGGTTGGAAACACCAATGCTTACAATGCTTACAGTGACTACATAGAGACAGTGTGGCCACATGAAAACGGCCGCCATGTTTTTCCTAAAAGTAATGTTATCTGCCATTAAGTATAATGTAATTTATTTTCAAAATATTTATAAAACCTTTTGTTTTATTTCATAAAGGCCTCGTAAACAACTTTTTTAATGTTAAAAAGTAGTTAGAAAGCAGATAAGTTGTTTAAAATGAAATAACCTATAAAAATAATGATTTAGCTTACTATCACATTTTTTACTAGCCTATGCCGATAGTTGAGTAGCCTACTGATGTTAATTACAAACTAATAAAGCTATATCAAAACAAGTTGCACTATTATTTTCTTTGTTCAATTCTACATTATTAAAAAAAAAAAACATTTTGAAGTTCAATTACATTATTTATGCGGTTTATTTGAATAAAAGTCAAGGTTTTAGTTTTGTATTATTTTCAAGGAACCAAATTTTCAATAATTTGTATCTATCTGAAAAAGTATTTGACTGGTCATAATGACATTTTTTTAATTCAATTTAATTCTTAACTTATATAACAAATGCACCATAAATTTTAAACAACAATTTTGCTGCTTAAAATTCCCCAGAGTTAAAGTTTTGTGGCAAGTTAATTATGAAATTTGTATTTACTGATTTTAGGTTTCAATTCAGTTTGAAAAGCAAAATCTTAAAAATGATTTTCTTAAAGCTAAATTTGAAATTTTTCCTAACTTAATGAATAAATTAAAATATCAAAAATTCAAAGTAAACAAAACGAAAAATAAAACAACTAATAGGCCTAAATCAAAATGCAAAATTATTATCTTGTTGTTAATTAGCCTTTTTTATCAATGAATAAATTTTACAAATTAAATATTTTCAAAGTTACACTTTCTGATTTTTACAATGCATTTATTTCCATCAGATTTTTTTTTAAAATAAGCGAAGCAATTAAAACTTTCCTAACTAACTCATTTATTTCTATTTCAATTGAAAGCTAATAATAAAATTAATGTCTCTAACAACAATTTAACATCGAAATTACAATTCTTTGATTTTGAGGTTAGGCAATTCAAGATTTTCAAGTAAGTTATTCAAGGCCGAAAAACAGGTTTCATTACTAATTTCCCTCATTATTTCAGTTAGGCCTACTTATTAATGTGGTTCTCGTCTTAGATTGTACAGAAAAAATAACGATGCCAATTTAATTTGAAAACTATAAACAAACGTAGGGCTAACACGGACGAAATTATAGGTTTGGGCCAAAAACAGTTCTTAAAATTGCGTAATACTAATATTTATTGCATTTATCTTTTCTATTGATAAAAAGGATTAGCCTATGTTATCAACTTTTTTAAATGTTGTAAATAAAAGACTTTTGGTATTTACTTCTGAAATATGCGCGCTGAAACAATTCCGTAGAGTGGCGGGAGTAACCTAATCTGCTGTCATTTCCTTATTAATTTGGTGCAATATCACATACTTCAACACAAATCGCTTTAAAATAACTATTACGTTTATTTTAAAGTAAAAACTAACAAATATCTGTTAAAAATTCGGTAAAATCGCTTTTACAATATGTGAACGTGAATGAATGTAATGTAAACAGATACGAATTTAGGAAAAACATGGCTGCCGACATCTTGACCAATAGGAAACAAGACCACACTTGGCCACACTGTCTCTATCTAGTCTCTGTAACAATGCTTTCTCCCTAGCGCTACCTCGCGGCGCGATCATGTACTATTTTCGCGAACACCTTTTTTCCGGCACACAACCCCCGTATGGATGCAAGATCTATTTATTATTCATGATCTATGATATCACTAAATAAGGGAATCAATATAATATGTAACAACGGATGTTTGACTTAATACAGTAAGCCTTTAGTTTGCTTTTACCTAATCTAAAAAAAAACTGTTAGTTCAGAAGAATAATTACTCGATTGTAAATTTACCAAATTGGTTGCAAATAAACGTCTTAGTTCATTATGTGTGTTAAGTTTTTGATCCAAAACAGCAGTTCTATTTATAATATACTAGCTGACACGTACGGCGTTGCCCGTGGTGGTTAGTATTTTCAGTCTTTTTAACGTAATTTTAATCTTTTGAAGTGTTCAGTTAGTGAGTGGTATTTGGCTTTTATATATATAGATCTTAAATAATAAAAGCACTATTGTCATAATAATAAAAGATCTGAAATTATGATTTTAGTAACTTTGATCCCCCCAAACCCTTCCAAAAATTTCGAAATTTTTCATACCCTTTCTTAGAGAGCGCCTAAGGCCCTACAGGAAGCTACATACCAAATTTCATTCCAATCCGTTCGGGCGTAATTTGAGGATGATCAAAAACGCATTGAAAACGCAAGGAAAAATGCAAAAACGCCTATTTCTGGCGTAATTTTGGGAGAATCTCAAACATTTTTTAACAGACTATTTTTAGGCCTTAAACGAACCTAATTACCAAATTTCAACATTTTCTGCCAATTAGTTCTCGAAAAAGCTGAGAAAACGCAAAAAATCGCTAGAAAAACGCGAATATTGGGCGTATCTTTGGGATGTTTTCAAAATACGTTCTTAGTGCGCGTCTAAAGGTCCAACTGAACATGCATGCCAAATTTGAACTCATTTGGTTCAGTAGATTTTTAGTTCTGCTGATGAATGAATCAGTGCCATTTCGCTTTTATATAGATAGATAACAACAGATGTTTGAGTTGAATTATAATACAGTAAACATTTTTCGTTGAATTTTGTTTGTGTTTGCTTTTGATCGATCTAACCTAAGAAAAATATTGGCCGTGAAGAATGATAAGCTGATTCTAAATTTACTAAGTTGGTTGATATGGTAATGAATTTAAACAGTCATGTGTTGCTAAGCTTTTGATCCTAACGGCTGTTACATCGGAATTTTCACTATTTTCACGTTTTTAAATGAACATTTTGCAAAATCCTTTCTTAGTGTGCATCTATGACCCCTTAAGAATATACCTTTAAATTTTTGTATCGATTTGTTAAGTAGTTTTTGCTAAACGTCGATCTATGTCAGTCAGTCAGGACAAAGCCTCTTAGATAAAAATAATGTCCCCCTCAGACCGCTAATTAACTTCACATCAGCTCCTGGTTATAGGGTGTCCAAAAAATTGGAAGAAATTATTAAAACAAATATTAATCTAAAAAACAATTGTAGTATTGGTAGTACTATCGACTTTGTTGATAAAACTAAAGAGATAGAAATCTTCCAGGAATATAAACTGATTTCATTAGACATAGTTAATTTGTACACTAATGTACCGATTCAGGAGACTTTAAAAATCTTGGAAGAAAACCTAATTGAAACGGGGAAGCTAGATATAACAGCTATCAACGAACTAATGTTGCTAATCAACGTTGTCTTAATGCAGAACTATTTTGCCTTTAATGATATTTTTTACTTCCAAGAAGATGGCCTTGCCATGGGTTCGCCACTTTCTGGATTGTTGGCTGACTTATACTTAAATTATTATGAGAATAGATTCATTTTAGATAAAAATAATCAGCATTATAATAGAATAATTTTATACACTAGGTATGTGGATGATACGTTCATCATATACAGGGGCACTAATCGCCAAATTGAATGTTTCAATACGCATTTGAATAAAATAAACCCGAAAATTCAATTTACACTGGAGAAGGAGATCGACAATGAGCTTAACTTCCTTGACGTTACTGTTACGAAGGTAGACGATAAATTGAAATATAGAATATATAGAAAGCCTACGACTACCGATGTCACAATCCACGCCAAATCATACCATCCATTCTCGCATAAAATGGCTGCGTACAATTCATTCTTCCATCGTCTTATTTCCACACCAATGGACGAACGTGATTTCCAGATCGAGTTAAATATTATCAAACACATAGCTGAAGCTAACGGATTTACCAGTTCATTAGTCGATAGGTTACTTTTTAAACATAAAAAAGCTCAACATAGGCCAAAACTAAAATTAAACAATGATAACAGCAGGAAATACACTTGTGTTGAATACACCAACATAATACCAAATATGTTGAAGAATGCCTTATCAAAACGTAATATATGCGTTACATACAGGACAAATAACAACATCCAAAAGTTACTGCGGAAAAGACGGAGCATTGCCAAAAGCAAAAAGTCAGGCGTTTACAAACTAGGCTGTAGTGATTGTGATAGTTTCTACATTGGACAGACAGGCAGAACGTTCGAAGAACGCTACAAGGAGCATTTGCCTCAAAGGAACCTACGTGACATGAAGTCGAAATTCGCACAACATATAGTCGATAATAACCACAGGTATACTAATTTCGAACATAACATGAAGCCTCTCCATATTTGTAAGAAGGGTAGATTAATGGACGCGTCAGAGGAGTTCGAAATATATAAGGCACACAAGAACAGCCCAAATAATGTATTGAACGACCAACTATTTTTTAAATCGAATTACTTGTATGACACGGACATTGAGTTCCAACATATTCCGGAGATAGATAGGACTTCTGATATCCCCACCTCTTAGCTTCCAGTATACCCTAGTGCTCCATTGTGTACATCAGTGTCTCGCGCGGTAGATAACGTAGCGCTACTAAAGTTAACCTCGCAAATGAGGTCCATATGTGTCGTTCTTATACGTGTGCGTGTGTAGTGTCTTTTATGTGTTTGTGTTTTTTGTAACATTTAACGACCTCCAATGGAGTAATTTTTCATTTTTCATTCTGATGATGGGACCACGGCCCCGAAACGCGTAAAGTAAGAATATAAAAGAAGTCACAAGACGGACAAATTCATCATTTTATAGGTAACTATAATTTGTAGTTGTTATTCAAAGCCTCTTGTTTATGTAGCAGCTGAGTGAAATCAGCTGTTATCTGTCTGAAATGGAGTTTATTGTTGACAGCTGCTCAATAACGTAACATATGTCTTTAAAATTACAGTTATTTTACAGTACCATGCACTTACTCACGTACGGACGTAATTACACTCGCTTTTATATGAATAGACTAGTAAGCCCCCGTGAAAAATCACAGGCAGATTAATTAAACACACATCAGAAAAACATCATGTAAAAAAATACTATTTAAAAACAACAGACTTTATCTAGGCCTACCTAACTATGCTGACGGGGATTTTTAACTCGGTAAATGTGTACAATTTATATGGATGATAAAACTGTAGGCCTATTTGTTCAAATTTTGTATTTATATAATTTATTATACATTTAAAGAAGGGTACATATATTATCTTTTAATTGCTTTTAATTTTCTCACCATACTATAGTATAGAGAAAGTATAGTGATCGCAAAAAAAATCGATGTTGAGATTTTTGTGGAAATATCCGTTTTGGGACACCCCGAGTCCAAAAAAGTGGTTTTTACAAAATGTCTGTCTGTATCTATACAAAGCTAGAGCGAAAACTATTCGATCGATTTCAAACAAATTTGCAAAAGACATGTCAAGTAGGCCTGTATAGATGCACGAAAAACGGTTTTGAAAAATGTTGAAAAACAACCCCCTTTTTGGCCAAAAAAAACCCCAAAAAATCTGTTAATATTTTTTTATAAAAAAACGGCTTTAACGAGTTTGATCAAATTTGGATTATTTGTAGCCCTTAATGTACCCTACCATATGCACAAACCCGTAATTTTCTAAAAATTTTGGTTTAGCTAATAATAATAATAACTGATTTTTGGGGGATTTTGGCCATAAACGGTTTGTTTTTCAAAACTTTTCCAAACCCTTTTTTCGTGCATCTATACAGGCCTAATAGACGTCTTTTGAGCCAATTTGTTCGAAATCGATCGAATAGTTTTCTTTCAGCTAATAATGATAATATTTATTAGTTACTCTCCTGCTTTAATGTATCCCCTCTCCTATTTTAATACAATTATGAAGTCACAATGAATCTGTTTGATAATTTAAATATGTTTGTGAGAAAGTACGTGCCAGTTCCTGGTACCGTTTATTTATTTCATATTGATAGATCAAATGATTTAGACGTTATTAATATAATAGTGAAGAAATTAATAATCGGATATGTTTATATGTTATACGAAGATGTACGAATGTTTCCGAAGTTAGGAATAGGTATCACTGCTTTAAATTTGTATAAACTTGTAATTTGTAATTTGTAATAAATTTGTATATTGATGATAAAAGGTTGTATTTATACACAGTTTATAACCTCAAAGCAAATATTATAAAATATATTATAGCATACATTAGTTCTATAACTCATATTTAAAAAATCAACTTCAAAATCAACAAGATATTACAACGATTCTATGATCTACATAGTCTACATGTTATGATCCAAAATCTGTATCTTTCTTATATTAACAATATTCCGTAAAAATTATAAATGAAAGTAAAATAGATAGGCAAGAGCCGATAACATCATTTACCGGAGAGAATGCCTGCGGTAAATTACATGAAATTGCATCAGTCACAGTCCATTACGTCATATCCCGAACTGAGCAACAAGGATGAGTTGAAGTCATGCGCGTTAACTCGATGGGAGACGTAGGCTATAACTAGACTTATTGGTAAATCTTTTTGCTCCCGTGCTTTTCTAGGTTGTGTTCCAATATCTGCCCCGCCATTATACAGAGTGCCCGATAAGTAAAGTGCCAAACTTCGGGGAACAGTTCTATGGGTTCAAAATAAGAGAATAAAAAGTGCATATAAACACAGACCCGAAAACGCTTCGTTTTCTAGATATCCGCCATTTGGTTTTTTGTACAAAATAATTCTTATCTAGAGAATGGTTTGACTGATTGAGTTCAAACTTATAACAATTCAAAATATATATATTAAAATTTAAATGTATGAATATTGAAAGTTCTATAAAAAAAACAACAAGAAGAAAGATGCCATTCATTAGATTAGTGTAGCCTAACGACACCTAGTGGAGAATATGCGAACTTCCAGAAAAAGCTGCAAATTGTTAACTAACCCGGTTTTCGAAACTGAAATAAACCAATTAAAATTACTTCCCGATATTTTCGACATGCAATTCCCATATCAAAATCACGCAAAATTATAATATCAATCTAAGAAAATTAATACCTTAATCTAATATTACATTATTCATTAATTATCTCTATTTGAAAGTCAAGACTTTCGTCTAACGAATAATAAGTTTAAAGCGGAAACCGTCATTAAAATTCAATTTACATGAAAACCATAAACTCTGAAGAAAAACCGACATAGTCTATAAACAGAATGAACCCTTTTACACACAAAAAGTCTTTGACGAAATTAACAAATATACACCGTTAGAACGGGACAATTGGAAAACCAACTTAAAAAATTATTTACAACGTACTGCCGAAGACATCTTCTTTCGGTAGCCACGCCCACGACGGAAGAACTTACCTGTGATTGGTTCGTGAATTTACACCAGATGATTAAATTTCTTTAGGTTTTGAACATAAAAACAAACTAGATTATAAAAGAGGTACCAGTAATATGGAGTTATTTAAGTATTTTTATTTAATGTATCTATTATTTCCTATTATAAAATAACTATTACCATTCTCTTAACGATGTCACTTTTAAATAAATAATTTAATACAAATTAAGAAACAAAATTTGAACTAATTACTTCATAACACTCACAAACACCACTACCCTAAAGTGTAGATATAGTAGGCAAGTGCGCTAAAGTTCCGGAATGTAACAACAGTTAAATAATTTGTATTCTTGTAAAAGCTACCAAAGTAAACAGTTGCTGGATTGGTTTGTGCTACACAATTTAATAAATTATATATTTTCGGATCCAATTTAACCATTCAAGACAACCAACAAGATTGGAAGAAGAACCAAAGATACAGATTTGATGAAATATAACCCAATTCCAAGTTAAAACGATAAAGAAGAATCGATAAAATTTTGGTGAGGCCATTCTAATTACATATAGGTTACGTTCTTTTTTTTACATATTAGGCCTAGTGGTGAAACCACAGAGACTATTAATATAAACCAGTACCCAACGAACATTATTTCACGTTGAAACAACGTATAATTGTGATAATAACTATGAACTAAGCATTCTCTATTACATAATTTCATTCACCCATAACTATATCATATCAATTTGCTACTTACTAATAACGATTTACTATTTCATTCACCTTTTGTTTCTAATAATAAAACTATGTATTATAATATTTCTTCCATTAAGATATCAAATTAAACTTGGGAAAAGATGGCACTAACCCCACCGAGATAAAGTTTGCTTGTTTTGTTTAATCAATCAACAGTAACGAACAATATTTGTTGAACTATAAATAAACTTATAGTTGGTATTTTATATCGAAACGATCTTAATTAACATGTTGAAAATCATTCTTTTACTTGTTGATTAAAGAATCTAGATTTCTTTTACTGCAAATTGTGTCTTTAATTATTTTACCATATAGAATCTAGATAAGATATGCACCAAGTAATGTAAGTTTATTACTGTGATATATTTGTAATTTTGATAATTAGGATTCGTAAGTGAAGCTTCCCAAAGATTAACGAATAACATATAAATTACTATTGTGTTGTTGTAAACTTGGCATGAAGTTTAACCTAACAATGATATATGACAAGAAAGATAAGCGATTGACTCCAATAATGAGTTTAAAAAAAGCGGCTGTTTGAAAATTTCAAACCTAAATTACTCAAAAACCGTACATTTTAACAGAAAATGTCAAGGCATTTTTTGAAGCGCTTTTGATTCAATTTCGGATGGTTTAACTGTCAAAACATTGGTTTAAACTAAAAACTTTTGAAAGAAAATAAAACACAGCCATAAATAAAGTTATTCACAGCCATAAAGAACCACTTTTTGGTGAGTTTTAAACATTTTATGAAAATAAAAATAAGTGCATAGTGGAAATACGAAACAAATAACTCTGTGTTATTCACAACGAGAGAAAACTAAATCTTCTGAGATTTGTTTTCAAAAGTAAAAAATATTAAATAAACATACAACTTTGTGTGAGGAATTAAATAGAGAACTCGATAGGGATTTCGATTACATCTGAAAGTCTTCAGCGAACCTTGAACTTGAATTTACTCTCCAGACGTTTCCAAGGAGTGGAATGGCCGAAACCCCTGAGTTAGTTATGGTTTCCCATTACAGTACATTGACTATCATAAGACTCCTTCTGAAAGACTTAACCGCGGCTTTCTCGACACAAGATGGCCGACAATAATAGTAAACCGAGTCGGGGTTGGTTAGTTTATAGCCCGGTCTTGGAAAACAGCTTTTCTCTCCGTACTTTTCTGAGAAGTGAAATTTACCGTTTTCAACGACATTAGTTACTGCAATTTAGAGGAGACCGTATTGTTAATAATACCAACTCCTACAAAAGCGAACGTACGTCCGTACGTGAGTAACACAATATATAACAGCTCATTTCACCCATCATCTATAAAACTTAAACAAAACCTAGCATGGATTATACTTTGGGGTTATGTTTACTACTTCAATAAATATAAGTCTTGCGAAGTTGATTTTTTTTTAATATGATATGAGTTAAAGAACTAACGTAGCCTATAATACGTTATAAGATTTGCTTTCAGGTTATAAAATGAATATAAATACAACCTTTTATTATCAATATACAGAGTGTTCATAAAATCCCTTTAACCTCCTTTTATTATTTTCGTTATCGAAAATAAGTTAACAAAACTTTGTGTATATCTTGTGTTGCATAACATGACATTTGGTTTTACGTATCTGAACCTTTACGATTTTGGGGGGCTTGAAGGTGTAGGGAGGGTTAAAAATTTCAAGTATTTAGGTAGGCCGTGTAATACACCGTTAAAAAGCTTATTAAAAGAGAAACAGAACGGCGCAAACTAGAGCTTAGTTGCTTCGTTTCAAAGTAATGGACAAAGTTCTGGAAAATTATATTGTTATAACATCAAAGCAGGATATTAATTTGTCAATATAAGGAATAAGTAGGTTGTATGTTATTTTCCAGAACTTTGATTGCCCATTACTTTGAAACGATGCAAGATACTAAGCTCTAGTTTGCGCCATTCTGCTTCTCTTTTAATAAGCTTTTCAACGGTGTGTTACATGACCTGTCTAAATATTTGAAATCTTTAACCATCCTTTTCCCCTAAGCCCCCCAAAATCATAGAGGGTCAGATATGTCCTAAAATTTTTCCTGTTATATATACACAAGATATATAAGTTACAACATTTTGTTAATTTATTTTCAGTAACAAAAATAATTAGGGAGGTTAAAGGGACACTCTATATTTTCCATTTATTGAAGTTTAAATAAGAGATACCCATTCGTTTAACTTCGAATACATTCGTACATCTTCGTATAACATATAAACATATTCCATTATTAATTTCTTCATTATAATATTAATATCTTATAAATGATTTGATCTATCAATTTGAAGTTAGAAAGCAATTAAAATATAAAATTTTTATCTTTATTTGGATGTACAGGGTGTCCCCGAACTCTCTGGACCCCCTTTTGTGGATATGTCCTGGGATCCAGACAAACACATTTCACAATATAAGCATGGGTCTACGGTGCTTATTTTTTCGTTTGTCTGTATGTGTTTTTTTTTTTATAAAATGCGTAATATTTTTAGAAGTAGAAAAGATATTGAGCTCAAACTTTGCACGCCTATTTTTTGCGTAACCTTTTATCACTGTACGAAAAATTAGAACATTATTTTAAATATTTTAAAAATGGCAGCCGTTTATAATTTTTAATATCAAATATTTCAAAAACCGCTAACTATACAAAATATTTACAAGAGACAAAAAAATTTACTTTTTTATTGACAAACACAGTAGTTTTTTTTATTTTGGCTGTTGCTCAAAGGATAACAGAGATATTGACAAAAAAGGAAAATTTTATTTCTTGGTAGTTGTGTCAACTGTTTTAAGTTGTGTCAAAATATTTTAATACGGTTCGGATCAAATGTCGCAATAATTACTGCAGTTATTGAACTGGAACCTATTTTATTAAGTTTATCTGCAAATTTTTCGTAAATTTAATTTAATTTTACACTTTAATTAACGCCATACATATTTCAATAGGGATTCGCGTCTGTGAGTAATCTGAAACACGGGTGAAATCTTTCACCAGCTGTTCTCTAACGAAGCATTTCCTGACCTATGAATATATTATGAACTTTTATCATTATTGTTTGCTAGTGGAATCAGCTCAAAAAGTACTCGGAACATTATCAAAATAACTTATTATTTTAGCTCATAATAACTTTAAAATATTTGGTTTCTAGAGTAATTCTGGGTATTGTTAACAACTACTAAGAAATGCATTTTTCCTTTTTTTTTGTCAATATCTCTGTTATCCTTTGAGCTACAGACAAAATAAAAAACCATTGTGTTTGTCATTAAAAAATAAAAATTTTTGTCTCTTGTAATTTTTCTGAAAAGTTAGTGGTTTTTAAGATATTTGACATTAAAAATTATAAACGGCAGCCATTTTAAAAATATTTAAAATAATGTTCTAATTTTTCGTATAGTGGTAAAAGGTTACGAAACAAATTGGTACACAAAGTTGGAGCTCAATATTTTTTCTACTTCCAAAAATATTAAGAATTTTGTAACAAAACACATATAGACAGACAGACGAAAAATAAGCACCGTAGACCCATGTTTATATTGTGAAATATGTTTGTCTGAACCCCAGGAACATATCCACAAAAGGGGTGCAGAGAGTTTGGGGACACCCTGTATATTAATAAATATAAATAAAATTTTGTTAATAGTTGGCCTACAGTTTTACAATCCTTATAATTGTGCACCGAGTTATAAATCACCGTCATCATAGGTAGATCTAAATAAAGTCTGTTGTTTTTAAATGGTATTTTTTAAATGATGTATTTCTGATATGTATCTAACTGATCTGTCCGTGATTTTTACAGGGGCTTACTAGTTGTTAATAATGTTGAAAATGTATTTAGATTTTATTGAAAATAGCCAACGCACAAAAATCTTAACAATCTAACCTCAAAATAAACACAAATAATGCCTCTTAAAAAAGAGACAGATCTACTACAAGACAAGAAAAAAGTTCGTGTGACTCGAACTTTAATTAGAAGTGAAACTACTTAGGAAACTGTTGATTTTATGCATTGCTCTCTTTGACCTAAAAAGTAGCTTCCAAATCGATTTCATAAATTGTATTTTTACTCCTCCATCTTAGAAAATTTCGTAAAAATTAAAACTTACGAAATCGATTTGAAAGCACTTTGAAATAAACAATTTTTGTCTCCTGAAATCTATAGCCTACTTATAAAAGCCAAATACCATTGACTCATTGACTCATCACAGTTTCTCCAAAACCACGAGGCCTACAAACATGAAATTTGGCACTAATACTCTTTATAGGCTCTAGACGCGAACTAAGAAAGGGTTTCCGAAAATTCTAAATTTTAGGGGGGGTTTTGGGGGTCAAAGTTACTAAATCACCATTTCTCAAAACCTACCGAACAGATTGGAATGAAACTTGGTATGTAGCTTCCTCTAGGGCCATAGATGCTCGCTAAGAACGGGTTTCAACAAATTCGAAATTTTAGGGGGTTTTTTGGGGGGTCAAAGTTACTAAAAAAAACCACCGAACGGATTGGAATGAAATTTATTATGTAGCTTCCTCTAGGGCCCTAGGTGCTCGCTAAGAAATTGTTTGTTTTTTTAATCTAAATTTTAGGGGAGGTTTGGGGGGGTCAAATTTACTAAAAATCCCCATAAGTAATAAATAGTGTAATATATTTATTGATATAATATATTTTTTGTTAATATACATTTAACTTTGATTTGTCTATCCGTGCAAAGCCGGGTCGGGCCAGCTAGTTTTTTCTAAAAACTCTTCCTTTTCGAGATATTAGCAACTTTATGTCGATTTATTTCAACACGTTAAGGACCGCCATTTTGTTTTGGGTGGTCCGATTTTTATTTTCTTTGTGTCATTTTCCTAGTCTTAAATATACCTTTAAAATGAGGTATCACACGACCATACTTCCCATTTAAAAGTTTTGAGTTGCCCCCAAAACCTCCATTTTTAGGGGACACTCAAAACTTCCGATTGCGTTTGTATCGTTCCAAAGATACTTTGGGCGTTTGTATCGTTCCCCAAAGTATATTTGTTTGTTTTAACAAACACAAAAGTTAAAGTGGCTTTATAACCACCCTGTATATATTACTACATTTTAAATGTTACTTATTTAGTTTTAAGCCCCATCACGTTAACCGTACTCCACTTTACGCAATATTACATTACATAGTTGTATGCACATTTAGCTCGGCTTCTATACATTAATGAAGGAAGCTTGCGTCTGCGCAGAGCGATGAATGGGGTGTACGTCCAATAACAGCTGAGAATGGAATTTCCTATTGTTACATTTCACCACACAATCAGCTGGTCGCATTCCTTACTCGGCCACAATAACAGTCAACGCCAAGCTCTCACGTTCTATGTCGTCTGGTATTTCGTGAAATAAAACCAGACATCTCGTTTCGCAAGTTTTATGTTGTATGCGCATTTTGAAACAAGAAATCATTGTTTAGAAATGTGCATTTCCGAACGAAAATTTCACGTAATACGTAGAATAATGTTAAACAATCACAAGTAACTGTATTTAAAAAGTAAATAGGTCCATGCTATAATGGTATCGAAATGTAAATATCAGTATATACATATACAGAGTGTCTCAAAAGTACGTGAACTGTGTTATATTTTTTGTAACCAATGCAGATTACGCAACAAAATTTGGTTCATCGTTTCTCTGCCAAAAAAACTAATTATTGAAGCAATTATAATTTTGTATCACCTTATCTCGCAGGAAGTCGGACGAAAATCTTAAATTGGAGCATAGGTCGAGTTGTACATCAAATTAAAGTTGTATCTTAGGGCAACACAATGCCTCAAATCAGACATCTTAAGGTTCGCCCTACACAAAATGGCGGCCGTTTAAATTTACAATATTGGGAATTTTGAAATGTGCTTAGTTTTACTTATTGGCATAAGGTTTAAAAGCAAAAATCCAACAATCCACACTAGTAGTAGGACCAGTTTTTGTGGATAGTGAGTGACTTATCACCTTCAGTCGTAACGGTCTACGAGGAAGATGAGGAACAATTTTTATTACAAACTAGTGGACCCGGCAATGCTTCGCTATTGCTTAATTTGAAACTTTGAAAGCCTGTAATTCGTATCCCGTGTAATTCAACATCCTGTAATTCGTATCCCGTGTAATTCAACATAGGCCTAATGATTGTTACACATAATTAATAAAACAACTGATTTGAATCAAAAGTTTAATACAATTTTAGGTTAGGCCTTCAAAACCTATGAAATATAATAATTCAAACATCTAATATTACAATTTAACATTATATTATTGTTACACATTATAAATAAAACAGCTTATTTGGACCAAAGGTTTAACACAATTTTAGGTAAGGCCTATTATTATAAAATCAACACACTTTTTTTGAAAGAGTTTAGAATTATCACCATAGTAACCAGAATAACACATTAATAAATACGAATTTTCTACCCTTTAAATTCAAAATTTTGCAAAATCCTTTCTTAGTACGCCTCTACATTATTGGACGGATGTACCTTCCAAATTTCAAGTCTCTAGCTTTAATAGAATCGGCTCTGCGTTGATCATCAGTCAGGACATTGCATTTTATATAAGAGATTATAAATTTTTACTACGTGTTAAAAAAATAACAATAATTACCAATAAACTTTCATAATGGCCTACGTTTTTTTACAATAAATGCTCAAACTGTTTTCTTTCTCCAGTTTGGCAGTAAGCTTGTTCGCCGAGAGTTTAAAGTGAAGCACCACCTTACAATGGCTGACGTTAGGGATTTGGGCCAATGAGGGAAACGACATCACTTGTGGGACGGACGACTCTGCGTATGATTCACAGTAGTTCTTAGTAAATAAGCATTCTCTTCACTAGCCCGCCTCATGAATAATATGGATCGTTGACTCAGGTGGTGGAATAGCGCTAGGAACGAGCAGGAGGTGACACTGTTCCCCCCACCACAGGAAGGGCTTTTCCGCCGCGTTGTTGTCAGTTGCCATTGGATTGCATTTAGTTGGCGCGTCCACTGTATGGTTTGTTTACCATCGTTTTGAAGCCAGTTGTATATTTTTTATTATTTTGGAATATGGTACAGTTCTGTACGTCATATGGCTGTAATAATCGATTTTCAAAAGGCTGCAGTTTATCGTTCCACAGGTAAGAAAATCTAAATATTCTGTTGCCTTATACCTACTTAACGCTAATACGAAACTAATAGTAAATATTATATTTATCGTTTTGTTTATAAATTGTTAATAAAGACAATTAATGTTTATAAATTTTAGTTCACAGCCCCACGACTTTAGTGCATACATTTTGTCTTATATTAGGCCTAGACCTATGAGTTTTAGAGCTTGTCAGTTTATTTGGTCAAATAGTTAACCGGTCCCAAGCTGGTCGGTTTAGAGAGAATTTGTGCAGCTGTTTTTTTTAACTGTATACAATAAAGTGTTGAAACGTTATGATATAACCATATGAGTAGTTTTGACATGACAAGGTACATCAATTAGGGTTTAAATCACTTTAGCGGTAATGTATTCCGTGAACACCCTGGGTTAGTAGAAATCGGAGAGGAAACTCATGAATTAAAACTAATAAAGATGATTAGATTTTTTATATATATATACTAGGGGCTCTGCCCCTAGACGCTTCGCGTCCCAACCCCGCCTTGGCCTTCGGCCTCAGATGGCTGCTTCGCTTCGTTCGCAGTTGGAAAATTCGCTAAAGAATCTCGTTAATCTTTGGCTCGTTTGTACATAGGTGACCACCAAGCACAAATCAGCTGTTTTATTTGGCAGCTGACTCAAACTCATTAAACATTATCTCCATAAGATTAACATTGGAAATTTGAAGGATTGTTTGCCGGAGCTCCTTCTCGGGTTAATAGCGGCTAAAGGGATGATTGGATCTTGAATCTGACGGAAAATCTCTCATTTGAAATTAAATTTTCTACAACTTTTGTATTTAAAATTTGTTGCTATTTCTTACCGATTTCTTACTAAATGCGCTCAAAGTGGGAAAATGAAGAAATTGAAAAAAAATCTTTCCCGGCCAAAAGGTGCTTCCAAAATTTAAAAATGTTAAATTCTGGCAATTTTCCCAGAAGTTTCTTGTCGAGAGCTTTAATTCAAGTATGAGGTCGAGGGGGGTACGATTACGGGAAGTGCATAATAATTAATGTCAGTGAATCAGTGAAATCGTCTAGCTTTAAGGACTTTGGGCGCAGCCTCCCTTCTCGGGTGAATAGTGGCTAAATGGATGATTGGATCTTGAATCTGACGGAAAATCTCTTCTTTGAAATTTAATTTTTTACAACTTTTGTATTTAATATTTTTTGCTATCTCTTACCGCTTTCTTACTAAATGCGCTCAAAGTGGGAAAATGAAGAAATTGAAAAAATCTTACCCGCCCAAAAGGTTTTTTAGATATCATTTAAAAACTTTATTTTTACTAGCAATATCAAATCAAGTAGTAGTATAAATTGTACTGTTAGTACATAAAAGAAAGTTAATTGTTGTAAATTAACAGCTGATCTTGCAAACAGAATATGAAATACATTTTTAACAAATTGTCGCAGCTGATCTTTTAGATACCTATTAGCTGAATTTATCAGCTGATCTTGCAAACAGAATATGAAATAAATGTTTAACAAATTGTCGCAGCTGATCTTTTACAGCTGAATTTAGCACCTACAGCTGATGTATGGTTCATAAAATAGCCACTTATTTTTAGTTGTTGCTATGTCCATTTATTGTTATACTTATTATTATCATATCCAACCACCATTTAAATTTAGTTTTTTAGATACTTCATGAATAAAAAATGTAAAATTGGATAGTGCAGTGCGTTCTACCTAATTTTATTGTGAACACAATTTTCCCAAAACTGCAACTTTGAATGCTAATAACTCTACAACGAAGGCATCTATCAAAAAACGGTTTGCGCCATTGTTTTTCTTTTGAAATTTCACATTGAGGTGATGTGTCATATGACCATCATCTCATTTAAAATAATAAAGTTAAATCCAATATGGCGGAACCAAGATGGCGAACAAAAATTTCAAAACCACCAAAAAGTAGGATTTTTAAAACTGTACAGGTTAGCATAAGTTTCTACCGCCAAGAACGTCCCAGTTGCGCAATATAAAGCCGTTTCCATACTTAAAAATCACCCTGTATATTTAATGAACTATATTTAACCCTGTCTTCTTCTTACATTTTTAGACTAATTGTTTACGTTCTACTTATTGCTTTGTGTAGTGTCAATACTAAAACTAAAGAAGAGCGCATCATAAAAATGTTACAGCTTTGCTAAGAAATTGAAATTGTTGTAGCAGAGAATACTTATGAGAAGCGGTGGGAATGGAGCAGGAGTTACCATCGTGACGTCACCACAGTGGCAGTGACGGGAACGCTTTCCTTGGCGGACTGGTCTAGCCCTTGTATTCTATAGCCCTGGCACAGCGGAGACGTTCGTCCCTGAGATAGGTCCTCGTGTGACACAGTCTGCCCGGCTCAGGGGGAGGTCCTTCGCTTTAAACTCTCGGAGAACAAGGTATAGTTGTGTGTAGTAGCCACTCATAACGCTCTGTAGCGCCTCAGACGGTATTTATAGTGTGGATTTTAGGAGTTTTGCTTTTAAAGCTAATTCCAGTAAGTAAAATTGAGCCTTTTTCAAAATGCCCAATATTGTAACTCTAAACGGCCTCCATTTTGTGTAAAGTGAACCTTTAGAAGTCTTATTTGTTTGCGGCATTGTGTTAACCTAAGATATATTTTTAATTTGAAGTAGGCCTACATCTCGACCTATGCTCCTATTTACCACTTTTATCCGACTCCCTGCGGGCCGCTCCACTAAGGTCATAAACAAAATTATAATTGCTTCAAAAATTAGTTTTGGAAGTGAAAACTTCTATAGCGACTTTGGGTATTTTTTTTTTTTTTTTTTTTTTAGGGAGGTAAATTTACCCTCTTATATATGTATATATATATACATATACTTGTGTATAGTATATATGAAGAACAAGTACCGATGACAATGCAATATAAATTTTTTGGGTGTAGTAAGTGAGCACTGATCATGGTCCCCAGAACACGTTTTCGGGTGACATTAAAAACTTTATATGCAGGGTGATTCACGACGATATACAAAAACTTCGGGAGCTCATTAATTTTATGGGTGTAGTAAGTGAGCACTGATCATGGTCCCCAGAACACGTTTTCGGGTGTCATCAAAAACTGTATATGCAGGGTGATACACGACGATGTACAAAAACTTCGGGAGCTCATTAATTTTGTTGGGTGTAGTAAGTGAGCACTGATCATGGTCCCCAGACTAAAAAATAAGAAAATAAATAATAGTTTAAAAACTAGAAAAATACGCTTTAAAATCAAACAGAACTAAAAAATTTTAAATAATTGTGTGATTGTTTTATTGATTTATTAACCAGGAAATAAAATGTTAATAAAATCCAGTAGTTAATCAATATTCATTTTACACGCTGTAAAATTCGCATAGAAGTTTTCACTTCTATTGTGTGGTCATATGCACACCCAATTTTTTTCTTAGAGAAACAATGTACCAAGTTTGTATGTAATCTGCAACGGTTGCACGAATATAACGCCATTCATCTGAAAGTATCTACTTTTGGGGCACCCTATTTACAGATATATTATAATGAATTACAGAATAACAATATGACCCTTCCGAGTTGGTTTGGTTTTCACTTACAGAGCAAGACTGGCGGAGCAGTATCTACTACACTAACCGGATCATTGATAAGGTAAGAGCACCATGTTTACATAAAGTATTTGAAAGCGTTCTGAGACTGGCTGGAGAGGTTAAAGGTTGAATATGCCTGTAAAATCGATCTGGCAATTATAATTAGAAGGATGTGGACAACGAAATACAAGATGCTAGCTGTATATAAATATAATGAAACTAGCTGGCCCGATCCGGCTTTACACGGATAAACAAATCAAATTTAAATGTATATTAACAACAAAAATGTATATCAATAAATATATTATACTATGTATTTCTTATGGGGATTTTTATTAATTTTAACCCCCCAAAAATTTAGAATTTTTTGAAAAAAGTTCTTAGCGAGCACCTAGGGTCCTAGAAGAAGCTACATACCAAATTTCATTCCAATCCGTTCGGCGGTTTTTTTTAGTAACTTTGACCCCCCAAACCACCCTAAAATTTCGAATTTTTTTAAAACCTTTCTTAAAGCCCTAAAGGAATCGACATACCAAATTTCATTCCAATCCGTTCGGTGGTTTGTTTTTAGTAACTTTGACCCCCCAAACCCCCTAAAATTTCAAATTTTTTTAAAACCGTTCTT
>JAGFPH010008256.1:0-17348 GCA_018207615.1 Philaenus spumarius
TACTTGTATTTTACAATAAAATAGGCAAATTATTAATTGTACTAAATTGTAAACTAACTTTGAACTTTTTTATATTTTCCCTTGGCTATTTATCAATAATTATTAACTAACACAATTAATAGTTTAATATATTAATTTGTTATTGATTAAAATTTTACATATATACTTATGACAAATCAATATAAAGTATACTACTTGAAAATAATATTTAAAATCTCCTATAGCATTTACATATTACACACTGTTATATATTTATCACTGTAAATAAATACATAAAGAGTGTATGATTACCCACAAAATTAGTGCTTCACGTCTCTAAATAATGCTGTTACTGAGAATGAATAATTTTGCAGAAATTAATTTAACATATGGGGGAGTATTTTGTAAGAATTTGTATTACTGTAAGTCCTAATACTTTGCATCTTACAATATTTAAAGAATATATGTAATATAAGTGTATATAATACACTTATAAATATAACACTTATAAATACAAACATACACAAGTAATAAATATACTAAGCCGTTGGTAACATATTCAGTGAAAATAATTGCCGTTATCTAAGAACACTGTGTTATTGTTATTTTAGATTTATAAATATAATGTGTCATTGAAGATGGCGACTTTGACGTTGAAACGCGTTTGACGAATAAACGTATTTTTTGTGAGAATTGTGTTCATTTTTATTTTTACTTTTAGATTTAGTTCATAATTTTGATTAAATAATACGATTTAAAATGCGTAAGTATGTGTAATCAAACAAATGTATAAGTGTAAATCGTCTAGCTTTAAATACGATAAATCGAAGGAAATAATTTACTAATTATAAATTATTTGAATGAAAAATATTGCCGATAAGTAAATAAAGTAAATTTACTATGTAAAAAACATAATATAATAATTAATTGTATATTTAATTTTTAAATTGTAATTACTTTTCTGCTTATACACTTCCACATTTTTAATTTAGATAAACTAGCCCTTGCTGGGGAAGTCCATAAGCAGGCAAACTATTGTAATTTTAAAAAAATAGCAATAAAATGACTCGACTGTAAGCTGCAAACAGAATTGAGATTGTGTTTAATGTCTTTTCTTACGAGGTAGCTAGTTTTGGAAAAATTCAGTAAATAGTACAAGTGGGATAACATCAACCAATATAGGGTGAGATCAGAATGGCTCAGTTAGTAGATAGAAATAGTAAAGGTTTTGGGCTCAAAACTTCATGATTTTCAGTTTTAATTTAGATGAGTTTGTTTTCACACCTTTACTGTATCTAGAAGTCAAATCAGAAGGACTTAAGTTACACTGACAAACAACAAAGCCAAATCGTAAAATATACCTGGAAATTAAAAATGAAAATTATAATTAATGTTTTACACAAATCGTAACTATCATTATTTTTCAACTGTAAACAAATGAAAATAAATTTCTCTGTTAGTAAATTGGGTAAAGAAAATAACCTGTAACTGATGCTACAAGTGGGTTACACGTTAGGCGGTAGGTTATATTTGTTCAAATTTGTACCTACTATTTAACAACACAAAAACAGATAAAAACTTAAAATAAATAAATTCATGCTGTATTTTGCAATATATTCACTGGTAAAGATTTCGATATAATTGTATCTTATTTATTGTACACATAAACAAAAAATATGTAGTTATATTAGTACAATAAAAGGTTTAAGTTCAAAGAATTTCCTTATTTTCCAGATACTAAGATGCAGCATTGCTATTTATGTATTAATAAATTATTTTCCAGAATTTTAAATCTTTATATTTACAAATATCTAACAAGATCTATTAAATTAGATTTAAATCTTATTTCGAAATAAACATGCTTATGTTAAATAAAAATATAAATCTGAACAGATAAAGTACCTAAAACTTCCAATCAACATCCCATTAAACCGAGTCATGGTTTTAAAATTATCGTTCTTCTTTAAGGGGCTCCAGAGCACCTAAATATTTTTGTTTTTATTTTTTTTGTTTTTTATTGCTTGTTATTGCCCTTTTATTTAGCTTTAAAACAAGCCTAAATTTATTATTATATCTCAACTCTAAGTGGGTAAAAATACGTTTTTTGGTTCGTATGTCACATGAGAATAAGACAAATTTTGTATCATATTCTTAATAATTTTAAATAAATTATCCAATTTGAAAATAATTAAAATTGCCGCCTATGGTGGGAATTTTTATTTTGGAAGGGATATTTAGCTTTTCTGTAGTGCCAAACCTGATTATACAGTCTTTGTTGATATTCAGATGATGACAACCCTGCATATAGGGTTGGTATGTACTAAATATGTAAGTAAAGCTTTAACCGAGTTTTCGGGAAATCATTTATTTTATTCACAAAAGAAACATTTTATAAAAATCTATCAAACATATTGATCTGAAATTTGCAGTGGTTGTTTAATGGAGTATGCTACAGGTTTTAACGAGAGCATTTTGTTATATAAGTGCTAATTTCTAAGTTATGACTGAGCATTACGACAAAAACTAGTCAAAATTCTATTAATTTATAAAAATAATGACAAAATTTATTCAAATGCTTGTATTGCAAAACCCTCGCGTTAAATTTTGTATTTAGGTAGTACTAACACACTGATAAAATTTTACTAATTTTGATCCAGTAGTTTCTGAGAAAATGTTCCTTAAATATTGTATTTTTAACATTGCCTAGATAGGGCGCTCCGGATCCCCTTAAGTTAAGGTAAAAACATTCGTTTACCTTAGGCTGGAAGTGGAACCAGAATTGTTTTGAATTATTAGTTCTGCGATTGCACTGAATGCCTCGAGTTAAAAGAAATTAATTACAAAGCTTTGGTACACGAGCTGATTTTATCGATAGGCTACTAATATGAACAAGATGAGTTTGTAGCAGTTACTGTAATGTTTGAAAGTGGATAATTTAGAATGTGTAATAACTGTGTTGGTGAATATCAATATTCCAAAAAGACTTAAATAATAATATTAACAAAACACAATGTATATTCCAAGTAATTCGTATTAGAAAATCATTGCTCTGAAGATCATTATTTTTTAATCAGATTATAACGGATGCTGGAAAACACCTGTAACTATTATGTAATATTTCCCATACATTCTGTGAGAACATGGCTTACTTGACATACAATATAAATTTTAAAATAACACACGAGGAGAGTTTTATATTATTGTTAACCAGGAAATTCAAATGTATCAAACTGCATGGGAAAGGAAACATATGACATCACAAATTTTAAAAATATAGAGCCAACAAGAAAACGTGTTAAAAGGACGCTAGACAAAAGGAGAAAGAAGATAGAGAGATGAAGTAGAGAAAATTGGGTCTTTTTCAAGTAACCTGTGGAGGATTACACCTAAAAAGCTTTTCAACATACGTTAAAATACTAAACTTGTATATCAATCATCAAGTCCAATAACCAATCAAGTCAAATCAATCATAAAGTCAAATAAACTCATCAAGTGAAAATTGTTCACCAGGTTAAATAATCCATCAAGATAAAAAAAGTTATACATTTCGATGAGCATTGCAGAAAGCAGTGGATAAATAGTGTTTAGTGATTGTGCAAATATGAATAAAAGCATGTCAATAAATTGTTGTTGAAAAATTATGAATCAAAAATATAGAATCAGTTTAAAAGTGACTGAAAGGGGAAATTGCATAGGCCTACATGAAAGTAGGCCTAGATTATAAATATAAATTTATGTTAAGACAGATCTCGAAGTTACTCAAATTAAAGAAAAGAAATCATATCCAAATAATTAAAATAAACTCATACACAGATAATAAAAGGAATAAGTACAACAAAATAAATTCATAACTATTTAAGAGTAACTCTAACTAAGCAATTTGGTTGGGTATTGTTTATATAGAATTAGCTGACAAGGAGTTTGAAAATACCTAATAAGAAATTATTGAAAGAAGATCCTGTTAAAATTACAAAATCAATTTATAATGTTAAAACAGCTGTTAAAGTTAAGGCTTTAAAATAAAGAATTATGTTAACTTAATTAACGAACTTTTAATTTCAAATGTTTTCATTATGTTATTTTGTTATTAGCTTATTTTAATAAATAATAAGTTTTATAATATAGTCAATATTAAGGACAACTATAGTAATAATAATTTTGATAATACTTAATTTGTACAATTTTCCTTAGCATCATTTAATTTAGTAATATCAAAATATTAAGAGTGAAGTTAGTTTCGTAAATTCAGGAACTTATAATTAAGTAAAATTTAGAGAAAAGGTCATATTTATAAATTAAATATTAAGAAATTGTATATTAAATAATTTGTAAAGTTTCTTAAGTACAATTTTCATTTCTAAGTAGCATAAGGTAAATTCAACCTTGGTAAGTAAATTCTATAAAATTTTAATTTTTCCTAAATTAGTAAAATAGTGTCTATTAAATTAATAAGTAATGTAAAATCTTTTATTATGAATTATACATTTGATACAAACTCAAAACTTCTCTGAAGTTGTTTCAACCAAGTGGCTTAAGTCACATCTCAATCCAATCAAATTTTGATTCGAAATTCGAATCTGGTGGAGCCCCCAAATCAAAAGCCCTGACATGGAAGTAAACATTTTAAAATAAAATAAACCTTACGAAACATAACTTAAATATATTTTTTTCTATTTTTTATCTACTTATTTTCATTTTTGTATATATATATTTTTTCTACGGTAGATTAATATTATTTGTGTTTAATTTCGTGTGCAATCGAATACATATTAATATATACTCACCTGTCTGAGTACCCATTTTTTACAAATTAATAACAATCTTGTAAAGAAGGTTAAATATTTACAAAATATCTTGTTACTTTAATTTGGGTCAATTATCAGAATATACATCTGATGATTTTTATTTTTATTTTGGTTTGGAAAATTATGCGGAATTACATCCTGTGTTTGCAATATTTGCAATAATATTAACAACCCAAAGGAAGTAAAAGGTGGTAACACCGGATGTCCATTTCAGGCTTTCTTGATACAATCAATGATAATTTGTATATATTTGCAAATATTTGTACCATAGAATAAACAAATTGAACCACATAATAAATACTTACTGATTTAAATAATGTTAATAATTTATTTTATGCAACATATTTTTTTTTATTAGAAAAAAGTAAAAGTTTAGAACGAATTCAATCATAAAAAACAGTAAAAAAGGACTGCGATTAAAAATAAATACTATTGCTAAAATAACACATATAATGTATTAAAATATTTGTGAATATCAAATCTAGAGTCAAATGCAAGAGAAAAACTTACATACATCTGATTGCATTGAATATTCTATTTCGTTTTCCTTCGGAGAAATTCAATTACGTACTTTGTCGTTGCTGTGCTTTATTAAATACTTACATACAGAGGTAAATAAATAGTTGAATAAAAAAATAGTTGAATAAAAAAATAGTTGAATAGTAGCGTTCACACCTAATTTGTTATAGTAACATTTGAAACGACTCTTTTATCTACCAGATTACCTTATGCAATATTTATATTGGTTATAGGTAAGTATTAATTAATATTTTGTGTGAGGTTTATTAACAAAGAATGTAATATATCTATGTATGTGTACCTAAATACATTTTTTTTTTCTTTCAAGATATACCATTATATTTGGTAGTATGGTATTTGATACAGATTTTCAACATTATGCCAAAACAATTATTACATAAAGTTTGTTACATTATAATCAACGATGACCCATTGTATAATAATAAAAACATCTAATCGAATAATGTTCCGCAGCAACATCTACCGACCAAAACTCCAAGCATACACAAGCGCGCGCCCATCGGTCTCAGATCTGAGTCTGATTTCTTAAAAAGCTTAGTTGCACTAACACATTGTTCAATATATGCTTATATTAATTAATTAACAGATGTTAACAGAAATACCTTTTCACTATACAGGTTTTATCCAACTGTTAAAATTAATGTAGTCAGTAGTGACTCACTCTGTATAATAAATTGGGTGGCGTAGGATGTTAATGTTTTCGGACTACAACACCCAGAGTTTCAAACATTATACATCTATATAAATATAATTAGTTTTATTATTATTTAAATGCAATAAACAAATTTATTTACGTAAAATAATATTTTTTTTTTTCTAAATTCTTCCTTAAAACATAAAACAAAAATACCTGCAGGAACAATTAGGTTAATTTAACTAGTTAAAATACTAACATTTAAGTATTGTATAAAATTGCAACCAAAGTTATATTTGAAATTGTAACTAAAGTTTATGTAATAATAGATGTTGTATCTCTAAAATTTAATTCATATATTTACTTTATTTTCTAGCTCATTGGTACTTAGTATATTAAAGGTGGTACAATATATGTCTATAGGATATATAATATGTATATATACAACTGTGGATGGTTTTTCAAGTGATCTTTATGTTTCAACTGGTATAATAAGCTTTTGTTTATTATAAATACACATTTGCAATTCAGGTAATCCTCTGAAAGACACTTCAGCTTCCCAGGAAAAATGAAATCACTTTAAGTATTAAAAATTTCGCTAACACGTAATGTTAACACATAAGGTCCTCACAACGTAACAAGTTAATGAATAGTAAAAGGACAAACGTTCCAATAAAGGACCTGAAACGAGTATGTTATTTCAAATATTTGTTTAGTGGAACGTTATGAAAAACATCAACTATGTCTAAATACGTACTTACAAGGTATTTTTAGTAATATAAGAAAAACAAGACTCAGTCAAAACAAAATGGTGAATTGTTTCGTTCAACTTATACAGAAAACAACATTAAAAACTTTTTCTTATAAAAATTTAAAAAAATCTAATAATAATATTAATAGCACGCAAAGTATGACCTAAAAAAACATGAACATCTTTTTCGGCAGTTTACTTTATTTTTATATTTTTTAAAGCTATTTGGGTTTTCTAGTATAGGTTATTAATAAATACTAGTTAACTCTAAGTAACCCGTTTCTCGCATCTATTATTGTGTAAGCCGTAACAAATATAGTAAAGCTATGTAGCCTACTACACACTGTTGTAGTATATATGAGCTAATGTTAATTTACTAAGATTGCATAACAATTTAATTAATTTATGTTGTAAAGGCCGGAACTGCACAGAGTAATGTGTAGTTGCAATATTAAATTCCATCGTGTTTGTGGTAAATTCACTATATATTGATTTCCTTGTAAAATAGATTACACCAGATATGACCCTTTCTAATTATAAGGTTAATTCCGCATTGCCTATATAAAAAAATTACTAAATTATTAAACATAGTCCTAATTCAGTTTTAAATTTTACTTCGATTTGATTTCTTTTATCGTTTTTTGTATTACAGCTAATTTCTTGTAAATAATGGGGACTTTTGGTTTTAGTATTTATTCCTTTATATGGAAGTAGATTGTTATTAATCTAATTATATATGCAGAGCTTGAAGAAGGTTTGTCATTTCTTAATTTGCAAAAGTATGTAAAAATCGATTTTTTTCTAGACAAGCAAAGTTAAGTGGTGCAAAGTATTACAAGTCCAAGCAAGATGCGAGTTATCTGCAAAGATGAATGTTGGACTTGGAGACGTTGAAGAAGGAAAATTAACTTACCCTCGAAATGATGATTTTTATGGGAATAAAAACATTTAGGAGGTTTTGAATTAGGGTTTTTTAGGGGTAATTGCATTGCGCCAAACGCGTAGGAAATACCCGTGAAAGGCTCAGGTCAAAAATTTAATAATGATTAAGCCATTTGAAGTTAAGTTAAAATTTCAGTTATAAAAAAAGAAGAGTAGTTTTGGAATCTACTTACGAAGAACAAAATAATTGTAATTAGTTAAATTTTGCTAATTTTGCATATTTAAGAACTGAGTTAAACTGACAAAGTTCACGAGTCTAAAAAATTGAGAAAAATTTAAATTTGAAAAAATTTAGTAATACAACTTATAATAAAGATAAAGTTTTATAAATAAATGTAATAAAATATTTAAGTATACAAAAATTAGGAACGTGAGGATTTGCATAATGTTGAATAGTAAACAGAATGAATAATTGAAGTTTTGAAATAAATACTAAAAGCAATTAGGTGTTAGGTAGAACTGTAATGATAGCCACCAGTGTCCCAAATAAATTTCGCGTGGAATTTAAAAGAAAAAGTATAAATTCTAGAAAATGATTAAGTTCCAAACCGTCACCAGAAAATCGAAAAGCGACGAGAAACTGCGTCTAGGGCAATGAATCTAAGACAAGGTGTGAAAACACGAAGTTGCAAAATGTGTTCAACAAAAGATTTCTCAGCAGAAAACCGCGTGCCATACCAGACATCACGTCGGACAACAACCGTTCGAGTTCGTATCGAAATAACGTATCGTAGCGTACATAAGAAGAAAATTTAACTCAAAAGAAAATTGGATCATTCGGTGAAACGTTATGGAGAAAACAGAAAAGAACAATTGAGGAAAAGAGTTCAGATTTAGAGCGCGCGTCACAGACCTTCATGAGTCACAGACCTTCATAAAGTTAAAAACTGGTGTGTGACTTAAAACAATCGAGCCAATTTAAGAAACGAAAAAGTTCTACTGAAACTATGGTTTTTCAATAGATTTATGGACAATTAAAAGCAAATTAATTAATAAATTACTACAATCGCATAGCATGAGTCACTGGAAAATGGTTAAAAAAGGGTTAAATGGAATCTCGTCGGGAAGGCCAATATCAAAAATGCTATATAAAGACCTACTCGACTTTGGCCAGCATTCACAAAATTTTGCTGCTTGTAAAAACTTATACTATTGTTTTTATAATGCGGTCATATTATTTTCATTTGTAAGTATACGATGTACTTATAGTTTTACGCTTAAAATAATCGACTTATAAAATTTGGCTTGTTAATTAATTTTAAAGTGGTTATCTGGAGTTAGTTTTGCACGACTTTCATCTATAAACAGTATGCAAATATTGAAGAGAGATTTCTGCATGTTAATCTCCTACTTAACTTTAGGAACCTTGACGGCGCTACTGACCAAATGAGTTACACAACATTTACTTTATTTTGGAAATCTTAGAATCTACAAGGAGAGTTAAAAGGACATGACTGAATTACTACAGGGAAAACAAACCAACGAACCAGGGAATCTATGCTTCGATTTGAATCTACCAGAATTCATCTATAAAACAATTTTAGTTTCATCTGTAAATTCGACTACAGGAATTCATCAATTAACAACTGAAAAACAGCGATTTTGGTAATTTCCTTAGATCAAATCTACCAGAGGAAAATCCTAATAATATAAGGGAACCAAGTTATTATTGGCAAAGTAAAATACAAGAATCCTTTATTACTAAATAGGCTATATCCATATAAATTTGCAACGAAATATATAAAAATTTAATTATAAAAACTAAAATTTAATTAAATCCAAAAATATAAAATTTGTTGTAATATTTTTTAAATGGTGTAGCAAAATTTGTATGGTCGAACTTTCGTTCTATTATACCTCAAAAGTTTCGTAACATGGTCCTATTGTAAGGTGCTTCATAGATACGGTGTATGCTGAAGAGTAAAAGCTGTTTTTTAATAATAAACTGCAAAATAAACGTTAACTATTGATTTTTTAAATATAAGTTTTCTTATGTTTTAGTTGATGTTTTTTTTTTTTTTTATAAATATGAGCATTGTAATACACATAGTAATATATTTCTACTAATTTGTTTGATGTAGTACTAATACGAGGTAGCCAAGTACAATAACATACTGATAACTCAAACTTAAACACAAATTTGAACATAAGAAAATCTATTTTTGTTTTTATTTTATTAAAACCAGAGGTAAAAAAAAGTTTAACATATAGGTTACATTTTCTCTTGAGATTTAGTTCTTTGTACACAAATTAAAACCAAATTATGTAAAGGAGGAAACTGTTTTTAAATTAATAAATATATACATTTAATATATTATTTGACGAAAGAAAATTTCGAAACTCTTTAATGAATGTATTTTCCTCTGATTATGGTTTTGTTGTGGCTAGTAGGTGTCATGTATTGAGGTATGGTTACCATATGTTCAAATTATTTTAACAAGATCATTAAGCACAACAAACAGAAATATATTAACATTTAAGCGTGGAGTGTAGTATCCGCCTTATTCTATGTACAGTTAGATTTCTTCCAGTATATATTTGGTATATTCATATACATCTAATAATCTATTGTTGTAGATGCAATCAACCATATTTCGACTGCAGTTTCTGACGAGTGTTCACCACCTCTTTAAATTAAAAAACTAAATTACACACACATTTCTTATTTGACGTAAAGGAAAAAATAAATAAATATAATTATAATATCTCATTTCGGTGCCTTAAAGATCTCAGATTTTTACATAAAGATGAACACCTTTTTTTACACGCATTCATAGTTTAAAAGTTTTCATTATAATATTAGTGTGTGAGATCGCGGTATAGGCCAATCAGATGATCAGCATAACTAGAGTTTCACTAATCCATGAACTACCACAATTAAGTTTACAAAGTAAATCTTTCTCCCAATTTCTTAATTTTACATTTATAAAGAATTTCTTTTGTCTATTGGGTCCTGACTCAGAATGATTAGTTTAAAGAGTGTAATGGCTTCCAAATTACGTGCGAACGTTTCTGATATAGCTAGACGAATTAGGCAGATAATTGGGGCAGATAATGTTCTGATGGCTCTTTCCGAAGTTGACTCCGATAAATTATGTTCCCGACGAAGAGGATCATTTCCGTCATCAGAGAATGACAAATGTTCAGAAATAACCGAAAGACAAAATGAACCAGGAACTTTACGATGAGGAAATAGCACTGAATGAAACCGTGAGTTTACTCAATCCCAATACTAATTATAATATTTTTGTAAGTGAGAAAACAGTTCTTAATAAATAACTTCAATGTCGTAAATAAGCTAAGATAGAAGTAGTCAATATCAAACTTTCAGTCTTCGCGTACTTCTCTATTAATGAAGTTCTTGTCTCAAATCTAAATATACCGTGTTTATTTTAATGTAAGTTCAGAGTTGTGTTAAAGTATACTTAAGTTTTGAGTTCTACATCTGTTGATTAGCGAAATAAAGGTTTAATGTCACCATCATAAATGCATAATTTTAACAACTGAAGTAAATTATTTATAAGTCAAATATCTGCCGTTTAAAAGCGATAACAATTAATAAAATAATAAAGACATCTTAAAATCGATGAATAATTGATTCTTTGACTGTTTAACATACTTTCTATGCGAAGTTCTTACTGTTTTTCGTTTTTACTAATACATTTAATTAATTCATTCCATTATGCCTTATGATTGTTTTATATACCGGTAAGTTTATACTATTTACTTACGTCAAGTAGCAATCTTGTACTTTTTGTATTTATTAGTATTTCATAAAAGCTGTTTCGGTACAACGTATACCATCATCAGATGAAAAAAACACACATTACACTGATACACATTACCCAGAAATAAATAAACATAAATTATTTCATAAAGCTGTTATGAAATACTAATAAATACAAAAAATACAAGATTGCTGCTTGACGTAAGTACATAGTATACAAATTTAATTAATGTTCTGTATTCATAAATCTATAATACATTCGGTACATTATACTTATAATGTTTCGTGTTTGGATACACTTTGTTGAATGATTTTTATATTTATAAATGTTAAATACAACGACTTTTAAATTAAACATGAAATATTCAAATTAAGAAAACTACGTAATTTCACATCGAAATCTATGCTCAATAACCAAAAAGGTTGTGGCCTCACATATAATATTATTATACTATACTTTTTTAATACTAAGTATAAATCAAAATTGCGATTAGCATGTTTCAGTTGTGTAAATGAAAAACATCCGTCATATTTATACATGAACTCACTATCAATGTAATAGCTTTTTAAGGCAAACCAGGAAATAGTTTATATTTTCAATATATACTGATCTAATTATCGTTTAAGTTGTTTAATAATGTTATTATTATTATTTATTAAAAATAAATTTTGTTTAAATATTTTCTTGGATCTAAAATTATCTCATGTTTAACATTTTAAATTATTTATCTATCTGTAAATACTCATATAATATAAAACAAACTATTTATGAGACCACAATGTACGAGACAAAAGTGGTACTTATTAATTTATTAAAATTAAATTAAATTTTTTAAAATTTTGTTTATACATTGGTAGGTCCTATCTGTTTATGGGTTTTCATTAATTTGTAATAAACAAACTAAAAACTATTTAGAATCTATTTCAACAAAAATAGTTCGAAATATTTGCACGTACCAATACTTAGGACTAACAGTTGATTTTAAATGGTAAAGACAACTGTAGACTTTTTTGAACAGCAAACGTCTAGCTTTAGTTAAAGACTATAACTCCTGTAAAATTTTCTTTGTAATATAATCCATTTTTTCTGATTGCAAGTTTAGAATTGATGACACTCATTCAATAAAATAGTTTTGTTTATTATACAAAATTTTTTTTATTTATGGTGCATATCTATACTAATATTAAAAAGAGGTAACATTTTTTGGTTGTTTGTTTGTATGTAAGGGTTAATCTCTGGAACCCTGGAACCGATTGAAAAAAACAATTTACGAATAAGAAGCTACCCTATCCCTGAGTAACATAGGCTATTATTCATTTTGATAAAATCCTTTTTTATTTTAATATTTGCAAATTTAGTCGGAAAGAAATTTTATGTTAGGACTATACTGATGAATCAACATATGTATTTAAATTTATTACCATAGCAACCAATCGAATAAAATAACAGATAAAAGAGCTGTTTCCTCCAAAATTACCATTAACAGCTCATTTCAAACTTTGAAATAATTTTAAAATTTCTAACTTTTAGGTTAGGTTTTTATTAAAGTTTAGACCTAAGCCTTGCTGGTTCTTTTAACCTTTATTATAACTGCTGTATAAAATATACGAAATAATTTGATTTGAACATGTGACATCATTCACCATCTTAGAATTTAGGTTGTTATTAATAATATTATTTAGAGGTATTTTTTTTTTTTTTTTTTTTATGTAGTGGTTGACTGGAGCTACTAAACCGATTGGAAAAATAGTTTTACAAATAAAAAGCTATACTATCCTTGATCTACGAAGTCTAGAATTAATTTTGATTTACGGGTTAAAACAATCCCTAAAACAATAAATATTAATTGCTATACTTTCCTTAAAGATAGAGAACTGAAATTTGGTACATTTATTTCGTACAAGATACATAGAACAAGTAAACTAGATTTGCATTTTGTCGCGTGCTGCTAAGGGGTGAAAATGTAGTAAAAACTTCGATTGTTATACTTTCCTTAAAGTTAGAGAATTAACCCTTAATAAATTAAGGAATTTAAAAATAAGAAACCGCTATGTTACATCCTAATTAAAATAAATAAGACATATTTGAATTGAATAGTAGGGCCAATTTATATAAAATAACGTGATTGCATTTGTTTCGACGCGAGTCACCGTGGGGGTTGGCGAGCGAAGCGATTAGGGGACAGAAACCACTAGTCAAACAATAAATACAAATCAAATACAGAAAGTAAATTATTTAACAACTGTTGCAATTATACTTTTGTACATATTAACGAGAAAAGTTTGGTAATTGCTTTTAAAAACTTGCATGAACGTGTACAATTTAACCAAAACGCATATTTTTTATTTTGAAATGTCATTGAAAAGAAAACTGAAAAATACCGATAAATCGATATTTCCTTATAAAAATCAAATTTTTGATGAGTTTGAAATTTTCAGTTAAAATAGTGTCTATTTATACCGTTTTAAAATGTTAGTTCACAAATAAAAAGAAAGTAAAGAGGGACCTGATTGTTTTATACCGCAATGCATGTGTGATATGTGCACTGAGAGAATATATTCTGTTAGGTTCAAGATACGAAAAGAAGTACGGAAATTGAATCCATAAAATAAGATAAATGGACGCATCTAAATTATGAGAATAGGTTTTCTCAATTTCCTGAACGGAATATTTACACCTCGTCCAACACAGTTGGATATCTTTACATTGAATACGGTTTGTTTAAATCATCCCTTCATTGCATTTTTTTTATTTAATGGAATGTATCAATTCTTTATTTACTAGTTTATAGACATATAGTCTGTTAATTCAAGATGTAGTTAATATGCTACCATAGGTAGTCCTTGGGGTAAAAATATAAATTTAGTTTATAAGAGCCATAAATAAAAATTATTAATACAATATGGTTAGTTTTACTAATATTAGTGACTGAGTTATCTATACGATATTAATAAAACAGTTATTTTATAAATATTTCATTAATTTACTAATGTGATAAAGAAATTTTGTTAATGGTATTTTTATGCAACTATTATTCATATACTTGAAAAAGGTAAACTACAAATCAACTACTTTGTTTATTCTTGACGAAATACATTCTTATTTATTTTATGTTTGTTTAAAAACGTTATTGTTTCTCATAGAAATGCTTCAAAGTAAGATAAACGCATTTTTTTACTATAAATTATATTTATATTTTAAATTTTGGGGTATTTTTTTATTAACTTCTTTATATATTGTTAAGTCAGAATCTCCTATAATAACAATATTACAACTATAATATACAACCTTTTATTAATTCCTTCGTTTTAATTGTTTATTTAGTAAATTTAAATATAACTTCATTTGAAATTTTTTAAACTTTTGAAAGATTTTTATTTATATACTAGACATTAATTAAGGTATGATTACGGTGTACATTAAAAAATAATAAATAAAATTCATTAAAATTGTTAAAAATGCATGACGTATTCTTAGTAGCTTTAGGTTGTACATTTGTTGTAGGAGAGATTAATGACTGTCCACTTAACGGTTGATGGTGACATTATTCAAGTACCTGAATGTAATCATCATGACAATTCTGACAACTTAGTGACACTTTGTATGGTTAAATTACACAGACATTAAATTCTGCTTAGAGTCTTCAAATTCGCCACGAATGTAATTAGTTAAAACACTAGGGCAATATTAGCTTTTAAAAACTTAATGTATGAAATCAATTAAGATCTATCTAAATTTATTACAGTAAATACAGTTCGGGAAATAAGCCAGTTGTCAAATATGAAAGTACAAATAGGCTGCCTACTTTATTTGTATAAAGTACAAATTTATTACACAACCTAATCTACACATTTTAAAAAAATTACCTATAAAAGATGCTGAAATTGGTTTCCCCGCAGTTCTACAAAAACATTGCATCTTGTCAACAATGATTTACAAATACTGTCGCAAATCTTCAGATTTTCAAATTCTGATTGGATTCGCTTCTTCAAATATTCAACATCACGGATCTTGGCTTAATAAACCTCACATTTTAGTATACCCAAGACTGGAAAATTCATAGGTGTGATGTTTGGGAATCGTGGAGACCATTTGATAGTGCCCCGTCTGCCAATCCATTCGTCAGTGTTTTAATGGAGAAAGTCTCTCACAATAAGTCCATAATGAGGGGTCTCCATCTTGTTGCCGTATAAACTTTATGGACGGTTTGCCAGTTCTATTAACACTTCATGAAGCATATCTAGGTATGTCTGCAACATTGACAGTCCTATTAAAAAATACGTCTCGATTAGGCAGCCGCTGAAACCCCCTGCCCATACACTCAAGCCAGGAGCGTTCAATTCTGTCTCCACCACCACATGGGGGTTCGCAGTTGTATCTGTTCACTATGACATTCACTTTAAAAGTCGATTTGTCGCTCCAAAGAATGCTTTTGTAAAACATGGCATCAGCTTCATGTGTACCACTCGCAAAATTCCAAACGCCTCGCCTGTCCGGATATCTTCTTGTAGGCTTTGAAGTAAAGTAGGCTCATATGTTATCAGCTTTTTTTGCATCCTTCGTAGACTTGTTCTTGCTATTCCATATTCCTTAGGCGCTTTCCTCTGAGATTTAGTAGACGATTGCACAAAACATTGCGCAACAACATTAAGATTCTCTTCTGTAGTTACAGACACTGGCGTACCTGTAGTTCTGCTACGGGCAGAGTCTCTTCGAATCTTGCATTTAATTTCCGAATACCTTGTCGAGATGGAGGATCGACGTTTGAAAAACGTTCCACAAACAAATCACAAACATCACTGTAATAATTATGGTCGTATTTCCACCATGATTGTAACATAAAAAATACACGCTGTTCTGTACTTAACTTTCTATTCATCGTTGATTAAATAACATACAACAAACAACAACAAAATAACGTCAAACTGCTAGTGTCAACTAACTTATGCGTAATAATTGTTGAGTTCTCAACTGTAGTCAAGTTCACAACAGACTACGTCTACGTTAGGCAAAACAACGTCTAAGGATTGCTAGTGACAACTGACTTATGGCCCATCCTGTATATTTAAAAACTACGAGGTCTTATGATTGTATTCTAAAATTTGTTTGTTCGATTGCTCTGCTTATTGACAATACTCCATTTTGGCAAGATAAATAAGTGATAAGTAACTTTAAAAAATCTGTTTGTTTATTTTTTATATATATATATATATTCTTTTAAGCTTCATAAATCGATAAGTAGTCTCTGTAAATACAAAAGAACATGTGTTTGTGTAAGTGTATATGTGTTTGACAAATAGGGGACTACTTTTGAAACCTTGTTTAATTAGCATTAATGTACTTGCGTTTAGCGGGAGGGAAATGGGGGTACCTACCATGACACAATACAAATTTATTTAGCCTTCTTTTCATGGGACTAGAAAGCCGAAACTTAGAAATTTGTTTCTTATATAATATGTAAAAAAGAAAAGCTTTCGAATTTTGATTATTTACGTTAAAGTTGTAAAAACTGGACAACAATTAATTGCCCAAATCAAAAATTAAGATTCGTGTTTACACTCACCTTGAAACTCGAGAGATAGAATTTGGTAAATTTTGTTTTTAAGAGATACTTTGTAAAATCAAATCCGTCACATTTTGGTCACTTAATTCTAATGGTAACTATGTTAGACAACTATAAAATAAATAGTTTTTTTTTAAATTTTCCAACAAGCTAGAGAGCTGAAATGTAGATTATTGTATTATTTGTACATAGGAAGAAAAAAACACTGGCTTTTTTACATAATTCTAAAGTATAAAATGTAGGTAACAACACCAATAAAATTAAAATACATTTGAATAGGTTCTATGAATACAATAAGATGTTATGCGACACATTTGTTTCTTAAGTAATAATCTAAGAGTAGTAATGTCCCATACATATTGCGACGGACTGAGATGTAGCCTCATCCGCGCAATGCAATATTTTT